>KN885294.1:37834-60945 GCA_000934455.1 Apostichopus parvimensis
GCGATACATACATTGAACTTAATGTTACGGATACCGGAAGTGACGTCTACTCAGTTGACATACAATGTGTTGGTTATTATGGAGATAGAGTCATCGCATCAACAGTACATATATCATATTCACCACTGTCTGGCCTAGTAACCAATCTAGCAATATATTTGACCTTGGTGATCATTATCATTGTTGTTGTTTGTGTTGTTGTTGTATTTCTTCTTAGTCGCGTTTATGTGACAAGTATTCGAAAAAACAAGGATACAATTCAAATGGATGACGCTTCCGTAGACGCTTTACCGGGAATTATTCCCACAGAGAACTATGTGAACATAAATTCATTTTCAATTACGTATGACAGTGGTGGATATCTCTCTCCATGTGAACCTTTACAAGACGATGAACAGTATGATATTGTTAGATGAGTATTCTTTACTCTCAAAAACAATTTTATTCGTATGCTTTTCTTGTGTAATTGTGATGAATACTGTACTTATAAGACTATTTGTCAAGTTACCGTTATTCTCGAAACAGTATACTTTTGTAACATATATCATTAAAAAAAACATGTCACTTTGGTGGTATAAGTCTGAATACATCCGTCCCTTCAATGCAGTATTTGTGTTAAGGAAGCTGAACGGGCGTCTGTCGATATAATAATACCTATTAATACAGCATGATGATTCGAGCGCCCTTAAACTGAGATAACATAATGTTTAACAAGCGTTTGGGTTCCAAAATTAATCAATTGGTGTGAACGAGGGAAGACTGTCTTTCGGTGTCTCTGCTTTGCATACTTAAAAGAAATTCTTGAACCAATTATAGAAAAGGCGAAAGTGTAATCGAGATAGAATAAAATTGGAATGGAAGCCATTGCATTCCTATACTTAAATTCTAATATGTGGACGAGTTGTCTTGAAAGGTAACAGATAACACATCTGCAATGTATACTACGGGGTGACCATTGCTGTGATAAACTCTGGGTACTATAGTCCGTTTGCTAGCGCCACCATGCTCGGTGAGGAGAGCCTGTGTGGCATGATTTAACTACATTACGACTTCCCTCCATATTAAATGACCTTTTGTAAGACCCACAGTCTCACAACTGACTGATTAGGGCACATGACGACAACGAATTAATTTCCCCTTGGTCACATTTGTTGGGACTGAGCAACTGCGAACTACCACGAATGATATATAGTATATAGTAATGAATTGCAATATATGACTTGGCTGCTACAAACAAATATAATATTATTTATAGTATATTTTAACATTCTGGCTTTGTTACACAGTACGTGAAGGTAAATCATGTAATACACTTTACAACTGATATGACGTTGGTACATGTAGTGCGATATAGATTAACACAGCGTCGTTTTTTTTGTCATGGAAAAGCATTTCCTGCTAACATCAGTTAACAAGCTTTACACGCTAAAGAGCGTTGAACACCTAATCAGGTGATACTGTGAAGTGACCCTGTCGTTTGTTGCAAAATCAAATCGAAAGAAAATCTTGACAATGGGAGTGTTGAGATGACATGTGGATAACTTAGAGTATGCATACTTTTATACACGGCGTACTAATGTAGTTTACTTTCGCCATCACAAACATGATGGCTTTATGTAATATGTTCAATAATTTGTACATGTATCTACAGTAGTACGTAAGTCAAGACTTGCTTTTCTAATCCTCGTATGGTTTTAATTTACGTTTATGATAGAAACAAGTATATCCACTGTATAAAGTAAGGTGATCATTAATCTCTTCTTTGTTCAACTCCTCCCTGTTCTGATTATGCTAATAACAAAATTTGTGCATCGGTTGTTGAGATTATCCCTGAATGATGAATACTCTCAACACAGAAATAGTTATTCCATGAACTATTACATGTCATGTCTAACAGTTTGTCTGATGTCATCTTTTCATGGAAAGTAAATCACATATAGCAACCACAACTATTATGTTCTGATTACACGTAGGCCTTTAAAGTATGTAAATTTTCAGTTTCGATTATTTTATTGTGAAAAGCGTTTCCTGAAACTAATTTAGCAATGCTACATTAAAGCAAGTACAACTCTTACCCAACCATTCTGTGAAGTGTTTGCTTGAGCCGTGACAAATTTAAAAATAAACACGAAAACTGAAGGACATTTTTACCAGGAAGTTTGAACTGAAAGAAATGTTATGTCAAGTAAATAATGTACATTATTGTCAACTCTTCATTTAGAGTAAGGCCAAAATTGAAGTTGAAAACTTGATTTGAGGATCAAAACGCTACTAAAAAAATATATTGCGTTCAATAATTCATACATGACAAAGTCTATGATGCATTGAATTAAACAAAACTAAACTATGGAGAAAGATTCACTGAAATCAAGCTTTCTATTTGTTCTCTTCGTTTTAACATCTTCCTTAACATATTGACAAGACTGAATTTACTGAAACATCTTTTGCTTATATGAACGATACGTAAACACCTCAGTCAATAGAAAAACGTGGATAATGTCGAAATGCAAATGTTGCATGTGGTATCATGATTCCGTAGGTCGATTTAACATCACCAGTTTAATAGTTCCATTATTCCGCACGGTCGCCACCTGGCAATTTAACCGACGTTCCAAGAATCTCACATTTTTTTTAATACAACAAGGTTAAAACACGAGTTAATATAAGTAATTAATATAATCAGCTCTTGTACGTGACGATTCAAATGAAGTGCATTAAATTACCTTTCTTTAGTCATTACAGCGAAATTCTTAAAGTATTGTTATGATGAGCCACACATGATAGGGTTTATTTGTATGATAGATCCTATTTCTTCTTGTTTCATCTTCGTCTTTGACACACCTTCTGTTCCGAGATCATTTGATATAAGTTAGCCTATTATACTTCTCCCTTTATTCTCTGTCACATTGACTCCAGAATCAAGTTCAGTGACGTCAGAAATAAGGTGTTGCAGTAATGTAATAAGTGAAGTGAAGTTATATGGAAGAAAAATAACTTATTATTAGAATAAGATATTAACACAGACAACAACTCAATTGAACTTAATATAACAGATACTGCCTATTTAATGTATCTGCAATGTGTTGAGAACTATGGATATATAGTCATCTGTACATCAGCACAATCATAGGCGTATGAGCTCAATTTGATTTGGGGGCTGTAACGACTTGTCCGAAAAATATAACCATATTGAGATACGCTCGGCGCGAGTTCAATGTGCATATCATATAGGCATTTATCGGTTATTACTATCGCATGCCAATTACATAGAATTATTTGCCGTGTTATTACCCTTCCATATTGGTGATCATTTTGGGGAAAGTCGTTACAATAATGATGAAAATAATGATATAAGTTTAGCCATTGAAAGACACATTGCAATTTATTTTTCTTTAAGTAGCCTGGTGCCCGAAAAATTCTCAGCATATTGCCCGACTTGTCATAAAAATATTTGGTGGGGGTGCTTCACAATGGCTTTTGCACAATAATAAAATATAATTATTGATCATTACATCACAGTTTGCATGCACGGTGGCATTCGTGAAGGGAAATCACGTAATACACATTGCAAGTGATATGTCATTGAGAAGGGGGAACTATAGTGAACAAGAGAGACAAAGTGTCGGTTATTTCGACCTGCGTTATCTTTGTTTGGAAAAGATTATTCATGCCGAATTTAATAGGTCCTGCTAAGCGAAATCAATATATCAGCTGACATTCCAGTAAACACATAAACATGTTTTGATAACGTTAATTTGTGGTGTAATAAATATGTCACGAAAACGTTTTCAGGCTATTATTTCAAAACATTTTTTCGTTAAAACATTAATATAACATTAATATCTCATAAAAACGTAATGCCGACGTTTTTATAACACCACATTTAACGCTATAAAAACGTATTTTAAAGGCTCTCTTAACAATGTTATGATAACGTTTTGTGTTTGCTGGGTTTTTGTGAAAGTTGTGCACTGATTTGTTTCGCGAATCTAACATAGGACCTCTGTTATCAGTGCCGTCTGCTATAAAATACTTGCGACAAGCGTTAGAGCTACTGCTGTCCTATAATCCTCATGCCACAAGATAACAAAACAACGTCAATGTCATAAATTGCCCCAGGGTATTTAATAAACATTTAATTTACACGCCTATGCTGCATCAACAGTGGCTCGTTATGTTGAACCAGTATTACCTTTATTGCATGACATGTAGCATATAAGCTTGCACTCTTACGATGTGTATATATGCTGCACATATTACTTGATGCACGTACCTCGGAACATGACGTTAGCGTTGCGACCAAGCAAGTAACACATATATAGCGATCGCATACGAATTTGAAGATCTCGTGATTCTCGTCAGATGTGATTTGCTAGAACCTACACAACATAAGTCATTTATTAATACAACACACTGTTGTATCTTATATGAATGCTCTCTCTGTTAGACAGTCCCCCAAACCATCTTCCACTTTGCTTAAGCCACACTAGCTAACACAAATCTAGACATTTGTTACACTGTTAATCAGTTAGTGGACTGTGTTCGCTGTTATTTGTCGTCGAACTAAAACGAATAGGCCATACTGTTAAATCAGCAGATTAAATGAAATTTTATTTTATTCTACTGACGAGGCGGCTGCAACCAAATTGATGCTGAAACAAACAACATACTGTACACACTGAAGACATTGGGCATTGTTATGTTACTGACGAAGTATGAGGATCGGAATTGTTCCAATAAAGACAAGACACTTATATAGTCTTACAGAAATGTATTTGAAGTTACCGCGCGGAAGGCATGGTGACAAGAGGCAGGAGTATGCATGTAACATGCTGTATACATATGTTTTGTGGTACAGTAATATGGTATTCAAGAGCTAAAAAAAAGTAGTTTAGTTGGTCAACATATAATACCATTACAGCCATTAATAATACATTTTCAAGTGACATTTTCTATCAACCTGAAAACTTGAATGTATGATTCATAGTTAGGCTGTTTCACATACATAAAGATAAATTAGAAATACCTTTAACTCTTCTAGTCCATGTAGTTTATATTATGTACTATTCTGCTTTGCAAACGAACAAACAAAGATCAAATAACTACCATGTTTGTACTATCAGATAATCTACAAAATGACCCGGTCATTTATATTATATTAATGTATACTCTGATTCCAGCGAACCATTATTGAAAACTTTTTCAAAAGAGCGCCATCATAAGCAGCAGTTTTTAGCCAAGACAGTTGGGTGGCGATTTTGAGTTAGTAATCATGATCTTGTAACATGCATTACATTTGCTCTAAATGCAAGCTTGTTCTAATAAATGACTCACTAGAATTCCCTGTCTGGCTTAGATAGTTACATGTCTTTGAACCTTTATGGCAGGGCCAGTTGTGAATGAAGTATTATATAAAGGAAGGAGTGCTGCTGTGGGTCATTGAAGTCAACAACCTTGGTGTCTGTGGGTCCTCCTCGGACACAAATTAGACACCAAATGGTGCATTATGAGGCACATTAAGGCTGTAAGTTAAAAGTTTCTATATAAAGCTCAAACGGAAGGTCGTGTTAATCAATAATGATAAATACAAAATGCCATCGACTGATTAAGGTAAGAGCCTAAACCTTATAATGGGAGGGCTAGCGACGAAGGAATGATTTATAATGGATGGGGCATTGCCCTGTGGTAATCTCGTGTGTTTCTTGAGTTGTGGGATATCACCGGAATAGATTAGACGTCAAATAATGCATTCTGTTGTGTATATTTAGGCCATCAGTTAGGTCTATTGATGAAGCACTAAACGCAAGGTTTTGGTAATAAATAAGGTATGCAGTAGAAAAGGAGAAGGGGGCGGGGTACAGCCGTAGTAGTGGTCCATATAAAAATTCCTCCTACTGAACCATTTCATCCCCCTACCCCTACCTACCCCGCCAACCTCCCTATGTGCACGCCAATGCATCTTGTAACTCTTCCAGATTTACATTGCTGGATACAAAATATCTAACTAAATGCAACGTAAATCAGTTGAACCTTCGAAAAGTAGGAGATATATTAATGGACATTAGTCGTTGTATGTGGGCTCCAACTGAAAATTCTTACCCAGACCTTCAGTCGGACATGATAGTTGCGAAATTGTTTTTCTCGACTGGGAATTTGGAAGTTCGATTTCCCGATTGGTAGTCCGACGACGGTTCTACAGGTCGCACGACGAAATTACGCGACTAATCACGAAAATTATTTGCATGCGATTGTGACCTTAAAAGTATCATTAGTTAATAGAAATCTACCTTATAGAGTGGAACGGACAACATATCACCAAATTTCAATTTTCTGAACATTACCGTCATGAACAGATGTACTAACTCTGCAAAACGGCACAAAATCTTTAAAAAAAAACTATCGTTTTGCGAACTAGTACTTGGAATCATGTGTGTAAATGGCAATTTTACTGCTTTGACATTTATTTTCATTTTTGTAACGTTTTTACAATAAAAAATAGTGTGCAACCGGTCTTTTTCAGATGCAATGTGTATAAGCTCTCAATGTGGATGTCCTTTGAACGCTTCCGTAGAACACTACTTCATGTTCCGAACAAGCTTCCATATTGCTTATATATGTTCGGAAATTGATAATGGCGACTGAGCTATAGGCCAGTATTCATAGTTGCACAGTGTTGACAAGAAGTTTTTTTATTGGACGTATTGGTATTTCATTGATATATCCAAAGAATTACGTGACGGACTGAGTTTTTGTGGTAACACTATGTAAGTATTTGTCGTAAAATGATTCACTGTTTATCGATATATTATTGCATTTGCAATACCAATGCGACCTATATTAAATTAAGGAAAATTTAAAACTGTTAGATACTGTTATAATTAGAACCGTTTCTTTGTGGAATCGTGCATTATTATGCAGTGTGTCTACTCTACCACTTCGGAATAAGCCAGTAATTTGATGCGTGTATCTGTCAAATCGTCAAGATCGAGAGAATCCAAGTGTTTTCATTTAACAGCGAAAGATCAGTTGATAACTGAAAACCCAATGATTCCGCCCTAAGTGAGCACACTTTTTTAGAGGGTTTATGTGTCTGACACTGCCTCTAAGACCCCCCACCCCCACATACTCTCCGTGCCTGCTTATAATTGTAACCTTATGCTGTACCCAAAATTAACGGCCAGTTTAGCAAAGTGAACGTCAACTAACAGCATTAGAGATATTTGACCTCATAAACAATTAAAATGATGACAAGAACTAACATTGAAATTCCTGCTTAGGATTAACGTCTTCACTTGCTTTACACTTTACGTAGCTATTAGAAAAGGTTTATAGTCAGAAAAGAAGTTTTGTAAAGATTGCTTAATCCAACACAAACGACACTTACAAGTTCATTATTATCATCGCAGTGCAACCGTTAACTTATTCATCTTTCTTTTACTTTAGTTTCATTCTTACTGGATGTTGAAGAAAAACTGAAGGTTGGAGTGCATCCTCCAGAGTAAACTATACGAGAATGACATCAAACATTTCAATACAACTTTAAAAAATCATAGATGTCGCTGGTTTGAGAAATCAATATTTACATTCATTATCTTTGTGTAACAGCGGCATTTATATTGTGCGATAAACCAGTAATCACTCTTAAAAGAGTAGTGAATTGAATATCACAAAGAAGTCTCAGCGAGATTGAAGGAGATAAAATAAGTGACTATTGTATCCTTTGGTTGCCGATCTTTCATTTACCTTGTATAAGAAATGGAAATGAATGTAGCTTTCAAACTTAGTGTCATCCTTGTTTTATTTGTCATTAATTCATCTCAAGATGAGATCAAATATGGAGAGTTTAAAACATTTGAAACGGGACATGCTGCTATCGGCTTCCCTTTTGGCAGTATTGTAGGCTTGTACTGTGTACAGGGAACAAACAAAGGGATTGAAGTCTTTCTAACTGATAACACTGCTAATAAAATAGTGAAAAATTCAACATTACAACAGAAATTCTCAAACACGTATCAGTTTGAAGTGATTAATGCATCGACTACTTTGTTTAAGATCAAGAATTTAACGACTCAAATAAATGGCAGCACCTTCACGTGTCTGAACCCAAAGCAGCTAAATGCCAAGATCGTGGGTTTTAAACCGATTGATGATGTTAATCCTCAGTGTTCGTCATCATATCAATCTCGATTCATATTTGAGGATGAGGTACAAAGTAACATCGAGATGAAGTGTACTTCAGAGCAAGGAGACCCACCAGTGATGATGTCAACTTACATCAGAAATGACGTCACTAGCATCTCAACCGGGACAGAATCCTCTCACCCACACCCCTCTAAGACTCTATCATTCACATCGTACTTCAACGCATCATTTAACAATAGTGTCTTTGTCTGCAATGTCTCTCAACAATTACCATCACCTTATCAGAGTTACCAAGGATCTTGCTCATTCGGACCTATTCTGTTTCTCCCTTTGTTCTCTGTCACAGCGACACCTTCAACTATCGACTTAAGTGATATTAGAAATGCAGTATTTCGTTGTACCAGTAATGTGAGTGAAGTTAAACTATCCTGGACTAAAATCCCAACTCATTGGCAATATGATATTAAGGAAAGCGATGCATCCATTCAACTCAATGTATTGGATACCGGAAGTGACGTCTATTCAGTTCACATACAATGTGTTGGTTACTATGGAGATAGAATAATCGCATCTACAGTACATATATCATATTCACCACTGTCTTTCCAAGTAACCAATCTAGCAATATATTTGACCTTGGTGATCATCATCATTGTTGTTACTTGTGTTGCTGTTGTGTTTCTCCTTAGTCGCGTTTATGTGACAAATATTCGAAAAAACAAGGATACAATTCAAATGGATGATGCTTCCGTAGACGTTTTACCGGGAATTCTTCCAACAGAGAATTATGTGAACATAAATTCATCTTCATTTACATATGACAGTAGTGGTTATCTCTCTCCCTGTGAACCTATAAAAGACGATGCACAGTATGATATTGTTAAATGAGTATTCTTTACTCTCAAAAACAATTGTTCATCTTTAATGTTTGTATTTGATTCGTTATGTTTTTTTGTGTGTGTAATTCTTATGAATACTGTACTCATAGTACTATTTGTCAAGTTACCGTTACACTCGAAACAGTCAATCACTGAAGTTATACTTTTGTATCGTAAACCTTTAAAAAACATGTCACTTTGGTGATATAAGTCTGAATACATCCGTCCGTGCAATGCGGTATTTGGGTTAGGAAGCTGAACGGGCGTCTTACAATATAGTAATACTTATAATACAGCAAACGATTTGAACACCATGAAACTAACATAACATAATGTTTAACAAGCATTTCGTTCCAAATTGATCATTGGTGTGTACGAGGGAAAACTGTCTGTCAGTGTATCTGCTTTGCATATACTTTAAAAAAAAAATTAACCTATTATATACAGAAAGGGTGAAAATTGTCATCGAGATAGGCATACAATTGTAATGGAAGCCGTTGACTTTCTACACTTAAAATCTAATATGTGAACGAGTTGTCCTGAATGTAACAGATAACATATCTGCAATTCATACTGCAGAGGTGACCAATCCTGTGATTAATTCTGGTCACTATAGTCCGTTTGTTAGCGCCACCATGCTCGATGAGGAGAGCATGTGTGGCTGATTCAACTACATGACGTTTTCTCTCAATTTTAATAACCTATTGTAAGACCCACAGTCTCACAACTGACTGATTGGCGCACATGACGACAACGAATTAATTTCCCCTTGGTCGCATTTGTTGGGACTAAGCAAATGCGAACTACCACGCACCGCCGACTGCCAGACTGAATGATACATAGTATATAGTACCGTATAAAGTTATGAATTGCAATTTATGACTTGGCTACTACATACAAATTGAATATTATTATAAAGTATGTAATACACTTTACAACTGATATGTTGTTGATACAAGTGGTACCATATGGATTAATACTGTGCATTTCCTGCTCATATCAGTTAACAAGCTTTGCACACTAATAAAAGTTGAAAACCTACTCAAGTTATACTGTGAAGTGAGCCTGTCGTTTGTTACAAAGTCAAGAGGTACAATATCGAATCGAAAGCAAATCTCGACAATGAGAGTGTTTAGATAACACTCCAGGAGAACTTAGTTAGTGCATACGTTTATACACAGCGTTCTTATGTAGCTTACTTTCGACATCACAAACATGGTTGCTATATGTTATATGTTCAATAAGTTGTGCATGTATCAACAGTAGTAAATAAGTCAAGACTTGCTTTTCCAATCCTCGCATGATTTTAATTATTACTTTTATGATACAAAATCAGTATATATACTGTACAAAGTAAGGTAATCATTAATCTCTTCTTTGTTCAACTCCTCCCTGTTCTGATTATGCTAATAACGAAATTTGTGCATTAGTTGTTGAGATTATCCCTGAATGATGAATACTCTCAACACAGAAATAGTTATTCCATGAACTATGACATATCAAGGCTAACAGTTTGTCTTAAGTCATCTTTTCAGGGAAAGTAAATCCCAAAGTAACACAAATATTATGTTCTGATTACACGTAGGCTCTGTGCGGATACGGAAAGCCTTTAAAGTATGTAAATTTTCAGTTTCGATTATTTTATCGTGAAAAGCTTTTCCTGAAACTAATTCTGCAATGCTACGTTAAAGCAAGTACAACTCTTACCCAGACCATTCTGTGAAGTGTTTGCTTGAGTCGTGACAAATCGTAAAATAAACATTAAAACAAAAATGAAAGACTGACATTTTGAGCAGGAAGTTTGAACTGAAAGAAATGTCATGTCAAGTCAATAATGTATACATTATTGTCAACTCTGCATTTAGAGCGAGGCCAACTTTTGAAATCAAACGCTACTAAAATATATTTTGCGTTCGATAATTCATATTTGCACTAAGTCGATGATGCATTGAATTAGACAAGCCTAAAATATGGAGAAAGATTCACTGAATTCAAGCTTTATATTTGCTCTCTATACGTTTTGACATCTTCCTTAACATGTCAGGAAAGCCTGGAAATTTAACAGACGTTTCCCAAGAAACTAACATTTCTAAACATAATATATGATGAAAAATGTAATTTATATAATCAGCTCCTGTACGTGACGATTCAAACGAAATGCATTAAATGACCTTTATCTAACCATACAGCTAAAGACTTAAAGTATTTGTTATTATGAGCCACACATGATAGGGTTTATAAGAATGATAGATCCTTTTAGATATTTCTTCTTTTTTCATATTCGTCTTTGACGCACCGTCTGTTCCGAGATCATTTGATATAAGTTAGCCTATTATACTTCTCCCTTTATTCTCTGTCAACATTGACTCCATCCAGAATCAAGTTTAGTAATGTCAGGAATAAAATACTGAGGTGATGCAGTAATGTACTTAGTGAAGTGAAGTTATAAGGAAGTAAATAAATTATCACTAGAAATATGTGTTAACACAGACAACAACTCAATTGAACTTAATATTACGTATACCGCATATTCAATGTATATACAATGTTTTGGTTACTATGGAAACATATTCATCTCAACAACAGCACAATACGTTAGTCACATATTCTTTCCTTGCAACTATTCTAGCAATATGTTTGATGTTGTAATTGTTATTTATTTTATTTTTCTACGTCTCCGGCGGGCTTATTTGATAAAAACACGAGTAAAACATAGTAGTGGTTCTGCAGTTCTTATTACCAACTTTATGTGTCAGCTTACCAATAGCCATGCATTTGTCATGCTTCTTTAAATACATTTATCGATTTTTATCGATAAACATCGATAAATATATAATAAATTAGATTGTATTTAAAATACCAGTGCGGACTCTTTTCTTTATAAATTAAATTGATGTTTAGTAACTTTTAAAGAGAGTAATAATTTTAACGATATGCTGCGCACACAGTATGAATGGCCAGTTTCGTAAAATATTCGTAACCTTAACAGCATTGGAGATATTTTATCTTTTAAACAATTAAACTGATGATAACAAATTATATCGAAATTCTTATAAAGGAGTAACGTCTTCAATTGCTTTAACTCATTGACTTTCGTAGCTTTTAATAAAGAGCGAGAGCCAGAAGTCTTGAAACTATGACTCTATCCACCACAAACAATGTAATGGATTTGTAGCGACAACTTCACGTATTTTTCGTGCTAATATTGTTACGTGAAACGGACCACACCGGTATTTTGGTAAACACGTTGAAGATTAACGACTTTTATGTTTCTGTTGTGATCCTACATCGAAACGAAATATCGGTTTTATTTGCATTCAGTGAGATATTTCAATAGTTCGGGATAGTTAGATGAAAGCCACATAATAATCGCAATAAACATTTTCTATTCTGGAAATTGATGAATTGGTTAGGAAGCATCTAGCAAGAGCAAAGGGATTAACCTCAAATGGTACTTGATTTAAAAATGCTTTTGTTTTATAATGTACATATGATTTATACACTAAAGAAACATTGGAAACTTAGCAAAAATTCCAACAGTATAGCGTTGCAAGGACAAATGAATAACAGTATCATAATAGAAAGTAAAACGTTCTTCCATGATGACGCCATAGCCTGCAACGTATTATCCAATCCTAGAGTATATATAATGTTTATCTGATAAGAGTAGTCTATATATTTAAAAAACCATATCTAGAGTATAGAAACAATATGTTAAGCTGTTTTTCAACTTAAAGTGTAGATATTTCTCGTCAATGGAAATGTCACGTTGTCTGCCTTTGGACTATCCCTTTAATGAAAAATGAAACGTAACAATATATCTTCACGGCTGCCTAGGATGTCAGGTTACTTGAGATTGTGCAAAATATCCTGCATATATTTACATAAATATATACTATTTAACTAACAGTGCTTCTCTTTCTACGGAAGCGTGACTTCTAAATTTGCTAGCATTCCTACCAGTATCAATGTTCTTAAAAATGACACAGTTCACTTAATTTGTAAGCAAACAGCCAAAACTATGTTTAGCATACCATATAATGGTGGCCTTTGATTTTTGAGAATTGAATTTTTTAAATCTATTTGAATTTCAAAAGATTAATGTTAACACGGGAAAGCTGACGATAAAACATGCAACTGAAGAATATAAAGAAACTTATGCATGTGGTGATGGCTATTATGAAAATATGCTGCGATTAGTGATATTTACACATGAGAAATGAATCACCCTATTAAAGTCGGATTTATATTCAAGGATATATGTACTACACGGGAAAGTGATGAACTGTACGTGAGAGGAAGGAACCCCTCACGTGACTATGTCAAATTATATTATACAGGGAAATAAAACTACAGATATCACTAGCATCTCAACCAGGACAGTATCCCCTCACCCGCATCCCTCTAAGACTCATTATCCTTCACTTTAATCGTCATTTAACAATAGTGTCTTTGTCTGCAATGTCTCTCAACAATAACCTTATCTGACCTACAGTGATTCTCCCTTTATATTCTGTAACAGTGACCAAATCACGTCATGCGCAGTGAAGTGATGAATTATATATGTAAGTGTACCAGTAATGTGAGTGAAGTTAAACTAACCTAGAGTAACACCCACTAATCACTCGAAATATGATATTAAGAAAGGCGATTCATACATTGTATCTTAATGTAACGGATACCGGAAGTGACGTCTACAATGTGTTGGTAACTATGGAGAGAGAAATATCACATCGACGATCCAAATCAGTGCAACCATTATCTCAGGTCGAGTTATCTTTGTTATAGTATTCGTCGTAGTCTTCAGCAGTGTTATATTTGTTATTGCAATTTTACTATTTCAAAAATTTATTTCAAAGCTACCATGTAACAACCTTTTCTCTAGACTAGTGAAGTTTTATATAATTCAATTGCATCATAGACTTTGTGCACGTATGAATTATTGAACGCAATATATTTTTTAGTAGCGTTTGATCCCAAAATCAAGTTTTCAACTTCAATTTCGTTCTTGTTCTAAATGGAGAGTTGACAATAATGTACATTATTTACTTGACATGACATTTCTCTCAGTTCAAACATCCTGAACAAAATGTCTTTAAGTTTTAATGTTTATTTTACAATTTGTCACGACTCAAGCAAATACTAGAATGGTCTGGGTAAGAGTTGTACTTGCTTTAATGTAGCATTGCTAAATTAGTTTCAGGAAACGCTTTTCACGATATAATAATTGAAACTGAAAATTTACATACTTTAAAGGCTATCCGTATCCGCACAAAGCCTACGTGTAATCAGAAAATAATATTTGGGGTTGATATGTGATTTACTTTCCATGAAAAGATGACATCAGACAAACTGTTTGCCATGATATGTCATATATGACAGAAATATTTATTCCATGAACTATAGTTCATGGAATAAATATTTCTGTGTTGAGAATATAAATCATTCAGAGATAATCTCAACAACCAATGCACAAATTTCGCTATTAGCATAATCAGAACAGGGAGGAGTTGAACAAAGAAAAGGTTAATGATCACCTTACTTTATGTAGTGGATATGCTTATGTTTTTCATAAACGAAAATTAAAATCTTTCGAGGATTGGAATAGCAAGGTCTTGACTTATCTACTACTATTGATACATGCACAACTTATTGAACATATAACAAATAGCAATCATGTTTGTGTATAAACGTATGCATTATCTAAGTTTTCCTGGAGTGTTATCTAAACACACTCGTTGTCGAGATTTTCTTTCGATTCGATATTGTACCTCTTGACTTTGCAACAAACGACAGGGTCACTTCACAGTATTACCTGATTAGGCGTTCAACGCTTATTAGTGTGTAAAGCTTGTTAACTGATGTAAGCAGGAAGTGCACTGTGTTAATCTATATTGCACCACATATATCAACATCATATCAGTTGTAAAGTGTATTACATGATTTCCCCTCACGAACCACCATCTGTGTACAAAAGCCAGAAGGTTAATATTTAATCAAAATAATTTTCTATTTTTATGTAGTAGCCAAGTCATATATTGCAATTATGAAAATATTGCAAATGCGACCAAGGGGAAATTAATTCGTTGTCGTCATGTGCGCCAATCAGTCATTCTGTGTGTGGAGGTCAGTTGTGAGACTGTGGGTCTTACAAAAGGTCATTTAATATGGAGGGAAGTCGTAATGTAGTTAAATTATGCCACACAGGTTCTCCTCACCGAGCATGGTGGCGATAACAAACGGACTATATTACCCAGAGTTAATCACAGCAATGGTCACCCTCGCAGTATACATTGCAGATGTGTTATCTGCACCTTCAGGACAACTCGTCCACATGTTGGAATTTAAGTATAGGAATGCAACGGCTTCCATTTCTATTTCATTCCTATCTCGATTACAGTGTTCACATTTTCTGTATATAATAGGTGACATGGATTTCTTTAAAGTAAGCCTCAATGATCAATTTGCAACCAAATGCTTTGTTAAACACATTTTATCTTAGTTTAAGGGCGCTCGAATCGTTTGCTGTATTTATAAGTATTATACTATTGTAAGACGCCCGTTCAGCTCCCTCACACAAATATCGCGTTGAAGGAACGGATGTTTTCAGACTGATACCACCAAAGTGGAATGTATTTTGTTTTGATGATAAATGATACAAATGTTCACCTTCAGTGATTGACTGTTTTCTAGGGTAACGATAACTTGACAATTAGTACTATGAGTACAGAATTCCTAATATATTACACACAAAAAAAAACATGCAACGAAATAAATACAAACATCAAAAATGAAGAATTGTTTTTGAGAGTAAAGAATACTCATTTAATAACATTAACAACTCGTCCACATATTGGATTTAAGTATAGGAATGCAACGGCTTTCATTCCAATGTTATTCGTATCTCGATTACACTTTCGCCTTTTCTATAATTGGTTCAATAATTACTTTAAAGTATGCAAAGCAGAGACAGCGAAAGACAGTCTTCCCTCGTTCACACCAATTGATTAATTTTGGAACCAAACGCTTTGTTAAACATAATGTTATCTCAGCTCCCTCACACAAATACTGCATTGAAGGACGGATGTATTCAGATTTATACCACCAAAGTGACATGTATTGTTAATTATATATGTTACAAAAGTATAACTTCAGTGATTGACTGTTTTCGAGTGTAACGGTAACTTGACAAATAGTACTATGAGTACAGTATTCATAACAATCACACACAAAAAAACAACATAACGAATCAAATGCAAACATTAAAGATGAGGAATTAATTTTTAGAGTAAAGAATACTCATTTAACAATATCATACTGTTCATCGTCTTGTAAAGGTTCACAAGGAGAGAGATAACCACCACTGTCATATGTAAATGAAGATGAATTTACGTTCACATAGTTCTCTGTGGGAGCAATTCCAGGTAGAACGTCTACGGAAGCATCATCCATTTGAATTGTATCCTTGTTTTTTCGAATATTTGTCACATAAACGCAACTGAGAAGAAACACAACAGCAACAAAAACACCAACAATGATGATGATCACCAAGGTCAAATATATTGCTATATTGGTTAATAGGCCAGACAGTGGTGAATATGATATATGTACTGTTGATGTGATGACTCAATCTCCATAACAACCATCACATTGTATGTCAACTAAGTAGACGTCACTTCCAGTATCCGTAACATTAAGTTCAATGTATGTATCGCCGTCCTTAATATCATATTTCCAGTGATTAGGGATGTTACTCCAGGTTAGGTTAACTTCACTTACATTACTAGTACAACGTAATACTGCATTTCTAATATCACTACAGTCGATAGTTGAAGGTGTTGCTGTGACAGAGAACAAAGGGAGAAACAGAATAGGTCCGAATGAGCAATATCCTTGATAACTCTGATAAGGTGCTGGTAATTGTTGAGAGACATTGCAGACAAAGACAATATATTGTTAAATGATGATGTAAGTTGACATCATCACTGGTGGGTCTCCTTCCTCTGAAGTACAATTCATCTCGATGTTACTTTGTACCGAATCCTCAAATATGAATCAAGATTGTTATGATGACGAACACTGAGGATTAACATCATTTATCGAATTAAAGCCCCTGATTCTGGCATGTAATTCTAAGCCGCTCCGACATGTAAAACTTGTGTTATTTAACTGACGGGTTAGGTTATTTATTGTAAACAGAGAAGTCGTTGAATTAATCACTTCAAATTGATAAGTGTCTGAGAACCTATCCTGTAAAACCGAATGTTCAACTATGTGTATAATACCTTTATCGTAGATATATATATATATATATTTTTATATATATATATAGTTATATATATATGTACATTTCCATGAAATAAAAACCATTTCAGAATTATAGTAAAACAGAGACTAATGTGTACATATATATGTGATATTTACATGTCTACATGCTCCTGTAATCGTATTGTACCTTTATTGCATGGAAAAGGAAAAAAACAGAAGTGCAATAACTTATTATATTGCTTTCCCTACACTCTCTCAATAATTCTAAGGATAAGACTAAACACTTCAAGAAATGTACACTGGCAAACAACAATGAGATCAATGAGAAAAGAAAGAATACAATAAAAAACATTAACACATATAGTTCAATTGTATTAAAGTTACTTATTAAAAAGAATCTTAACTTGAAACCATCTGAGGTTCTAATAACATTTGTGTGTACGTTGCTTTGATTATAAAATAACAATATATTTACAATTTCAATATTATAATCAATGAAATTTCTGAAGTAGAAATACAAAGTTGTTTTTCCTTGTATGCATATTTTACTTTATTATTTCCCTATACTTCAGCACAAAAGTTGAGATATGGAACAAAAGTTGCACAGTATAAATATGAAGCACGCCACTCTTTTCCTGATTCCTTTAATTTTTTAATTTTTTAAATAGATTCTTCTTGTGTTCTTTCAGTTCAGTTTATGATATATAAGCACACCAAGAAACTTCGTCAAATACACTCCTTCGATGTGAACTCCATTATAGTAACTTCCAGATCAGCATTAAAAGGTCGATTAGGAAATAACATGCAACGTATTTAGCTAACACCGAGAGATAGCTTGTTAACCATACATTAAGGTTTAGGAGTTCATTGTTTATAACTCTGTATAGTATCGCGATGTCGTCATTTGGAGACAAAAAACATCAGCAAAAAGTACAAATCTAATAATTTGGATACATTACACATGTCTTTTAAGAGCCACGTTACAAAGCAATTATCAGAAAGAAGAAAAAACATAAAATAAAAGGATTTGTTGACCAAACCCTGCAATCTGACCACAGCGAAAAAAAACCATTATGGCCTAGGGTATTGCATTCTTTAACACATAATGTGTATTATCTATAACCATGTATGTGCCGTTCGTTCTTTTTTTAAATTATCAACTATTTTATGATATTGTATCAGAGAAATATTTTCGCTTGTTTTATTGATATGTGGGTTAGTGGTGTTATGGTTCCTTTCCTGTTATTCTTGAAAAGGATGAAATAACCCGTATGCAGATGAATATCACGTTATCACGTGACAACATGTAAATGACCAAGGCCAAAATTCCCAGTATTAGAAAAAAGAAATATCGACTTGAAAAAAATTAAAAATTAAAATGTTTTAATGTTCTTTGTGTTTCTTTACATAGTACTGGTGTCACGGATCAAAGACTCCTCTAAAACGTTAACCGAAGATGGTTAATGTACTTTGTTATGTCGATCATGATAGGCATGTTGCTCTCTGACTAGATCGTGCTTGGGTAAATACCGATATCATAGCTATAGCAAAGATGTTTGTTTTCAGTCTTTATGTAAAGGGAATGCTCAGAGAGCAATGCCAATAGACTAAAACACAAGAGGCGTTAAGAAAGCAACTAAAGGGCAGTAATTGATAACTGAATGCATTTTTTTTTCATTTTGTGTATTACTTTTATATACATTACCCATGGTACAATTCTTGTCATTATGACTATGATCAGTGAAAGATTTCTGAAAATCTCACAAAAAGCACGTCATCTTCCCTTCTGAAGTGTTCCTACCATACCCTGTACAAGAAAAATAAAACACTGTATTTGTACAGGTTGATAGACAATTTCAGCAATTTGGGACGCAACCTTTCAACAAGTTCAGAAAAATTAGAAAAATCTTGTAGAGGGCGGGTTTTGGCTTGATCACATATTTATATGGCGTCCTTGGCGTAACGGATTCAACTATATTGCAGCTAAAGTGTGTCCTAATTTGTTCAAGTACTTACTTAAGATCATTACTTGGGATATTTAGGTTACTGTAACAAAGAAATATATTTAGAGGGTGCAGTATATGGTACTGGAGAGAAAATATGCCATCATAAACTTCCCAACATTTGTAAAAATGCTCGAATGAGTTTAAATTTGAACTCAAACTGTTCCACAACCAGCTGTCATCTACAGTGTTTGGAGTTTCCAAATGGAGCAGCACTACCGTATAGTCTTTCATAGAAAATGTTATTCGAGATTTGATCTATACTCTCTTTTCTCATCTTTGTCCGAAGCTTGGTATATGCCGTGATCTCTTTTTCTCTTCACGTTTCCCTCTGTTAGGTAGGCAGCAACTGATTCATCATTCATTCTGTCATTGTACCGTACTTCATATGAAAGCCAATGTCGTCCTATTTGAACTGAACGAAATCCTTTACTTCTTTTCTTCTTATTCTTAAACTCGTCTACAAATGCGTGCAAATGTTTGTAAACACTATATTTGTTATCAGTAATTACACTCACTTACTTGTTTATGCCCAGTGCAATAACATATTATACGGGAGGGTGACAGTGTTTCCAAAGGAAAGTTCATTTCGGAGTTGCATATGTTTTTATACTGGAACCTGCTTTTCGTTCCGCTATAAAGACAACGCCAGTGTTCAAACCGGTCTTATTTCTTCAGTACGCTCATATATAAAATCCTGATGCTCTTATTTTGACACAATTTGGAAGACTACGACATAATTAGTTGAAAAACACTAGATATCAGACTGAAGTTCATCCATGATGGGAAAACTTTAAAATTGCCAAACATAATACTATTAACTATAGCATAGTTGCAATGCTCTTCTGTATATGCAATTAACACAAAGAACTTTAAGTTATAGTTATAAAGTGCTGTCATTGAACAATATCATGCTTTTCATAATTTTGTAAAGGTTCGAGGGGAGAAAGGCAACCACCACCGTCATTATGCATAAGAAGACGACACTTTGTCCATGTCACAGTAGTTCTCTGTAGCACAATTTATCGGTGCTAAATTAACAACCACATAAGTACAATTTTAAATTTGCTAATTTCTACATACCTGGTGTTGCAATGACTTCGCCACATACTGACAAGCAGGTAACGGCTAGAAATCAGTTTTGGGATATTTGACCTCTGACCCTTGAAGTATAACGTCATCGATCACGCAGACCCGAGTTTAAATGGAATGCAAAGGTTGAACTTATCAGACTTACGGTCTAGGAGTAGCTTGCGACACAATTATTTCGCACAATATAGGTCAGTTGCGCCAGTTATTAACTCATACACGCATACGTGTGAAAAGCGATTACACTTTCATTTGAAATATCGACGGTTTCTTTGCTGAAATTATTATAGGTCAACGAGAAATCCCAACCAATTCGCTTTTGTGATGAGTTTAGGGTGAATAACCCCCTATCCGAACGTCCCCAGAGGACGGTTGGCATGGGGTGATAGAGTGTCATTTCAGCTACAACGAGCCCACAAACCCCTCCTAAAACAGTTCCCGAGTTTGGTTGGCATGGGGTGATAGAATGTGATGCCAGCTGCCATGAGCGCCCCAATGGTATTGAGTTACATATTCGATTTGTTAGCCAACGTCCCCTGATTTGGGGGTTTAGTACCCCCCTCCCCAAAACGACTCCGAGGTTGGTTGGCATGGGGTGATAGAGGTGGATGTTAGCTACAACGAGCTTCTCCATGATACTGATTTACAAGACGTACTAGTTACGTAACTATGTGCGGCCATTCCTCCATACTTATCCATTATTATCCATATTATGTACGAAAATAACATCATGCTTACCCCTAGCAAAAGAAAAAAATGCAACCAGCCAATCAATCCTTGTAAACTGCTGCTGTTGCAGTTGGAAGGGCACTTTCATGGAAAAGGGAACGACTACAACACGACGTACCATCAAGCAGTAGTAGTAGTAGCAGTCGTGGTGGTGTTGGTAGTGGTTGTAGTGGTGGTAGTGGTCGGTGTGGTGGTAGTGGTGGTTTGTGGTGGTAGTAGTGGTAGTAGTGGTAGTAGTGGTAGAAGTGGTAGTAATGGTAGTAGTGGTAGTAGTGGTAGTAGTGATAGTAGTGGTAGTAGTGGTTGGTAGTAGTGGTAGTAGTGGTAGTAGTGGTAGTAGTGGTAGTAGTGGTAGTAGTGGTAGTAGTGGTAGTAGTGGTAGTAGGGTAGTAGTGGTAGTAGTGGTAGTAGTAGTAGTAGTAGTTGAAGTAGAAGTAGTAGTGTTAGTATTAGTACCACCAGGAATGGTACCCATGTAAACATTGTCCCCGACCACCCACTTCTCCGCACAACGATGACGTTGGTGTTGTCGAAACAACAAAGTCCACACGTTAGTATGCATTTTAATACTTCGAGTCGCTGAGAATTTGAGCTCGACATTTCAATCGAGGCTGCATGTTTCAACTACATTAAAGTTGATAAATGCATGATAACAATAGGCTATACATTGTAGAGGATGACAAAGGAAACAAAATATTATTTTTTAGAGGCTTGTAAATTAAATAATCTGCAAATGAGGCTGGTATAACTTAGAAACTAAAATTCAGAGCCCAACAATGAAATATATAGAAAGGCTGAGAACTAATGAATTTCCGATACGGTACTATAACTTAGTAGTCAATCATTTCACTTAAGCTTAAGTTTATTCTACTTAAGTGGAATTAATTCTACTTAAGTACAATGAGGTAAATATTTAAAACGGCGTACCATAAGGTCGCAGTTATTGTTCTCTAGCCTCAATCAATGCGGATATCAACAAAAACTAAGAATTAAACATGATGCCTTCCTTGCTATTACCTTATTTATCAAACCAGGATGCAAATTCGTTCGTCTTATTGCAAGGTATGGTCTCGACGTAAAACGTCGGAATATTAGGCTTACCAGGTAGGCCTAGCAGGTACAATAACAACGTCAATAATTTCAGTTTCGCGGAACCTGTGACAGTGATAATTCGATGGTATAGGCCATCGAATGTAATGATTTATTTATGTAAGCTAGGACTAAATTACCGATGGTATAAATGTGGCCAGGCTATTGACATACGTTTAGCCTCACTCGGCTAGAGCTTTCCCTTGCCTTTCGCTATCATTTATAGACTAAGTGAATTGCTATTATATTAATATACTGAACTTTTCATTCAATTAGGCCTAGCCAATATCAAGAGTGTATTTGCTGCCGAAATGGGAGTGCTAACTTCAAGTCGCTTGTTTTGCCTATTTGTCAGCACTACGTCAATCACCATATTGAAGCGTTCGAACAAACGGTACCTTTGGTGAGAACTGGTGAATTTCAAAACCCGATCGTCAAGAAGAAACGTCGAATGGGGACAATTTTTACATGGTTAGAAAGAGAAAAATAATAACTACAAGGAAAATGTATCAAAATCTTCCATCACCTTACTATATAAATCGGATGATGATGCGACGAGGGTCACGAAAGTGACTAGGCTATGTGACTGGCGATACAGGGATTATTTTATATGCCTGAATTGTCAGGCGTTCCTGTCGTCACTTCCAGCAGCAGATTAGACCATCAGGGGCATACGCCATGTACGAGTGTGGGGTAACATTTAGACGCTGGACCCGGACAACTCAAAAGCAGAAGAAGGTTGTGATTTTACAGGTAATTTATTTAATTTTTTTTACTATGTTCACATCTAAGGTTAGTAATTCTCTGAAAAGTAGGTTAAGCTGTTAACTGTTGTACCTTTTACTACACGTGGACTAACGGGACTAACGGTGCGACATCAGAAGAGTACTTTTTCATTATTTTAGTAACTTAT
>KN885295.1:1525-13694 GCA_000934455.1 Apostichopus parvimensis
ATATACATACAGTAAGACAACATCACCCCACCAGCCACTATCAATATACCGAATATTCAAAATAGTAACTAATATGGCACGATATGCATCTAAAGAAAATAATATATGAAAGCTGGTTTTTATTGCTCTTCTGTCGACGATCCTGCATGAAGATATGAATTCGCAGCCAATCTTCGGAATCGCTAATCAGAAATGAAACAAAACGCAAGTTTAACTGACTTTCTTAAATCATACTGTATGTCGTCTATACCAGAAATCATATTGGTGAGCAGACATCAAGCTGATTTTAACAAAACTTAGGAGAACGGGTATTTTGTAATTTATTTGATGTCCCTATCTGATCACGGAACAAACAGCATGTGAAGGGCAGTTTCTGGCTATACAAAGTCGTTAAAATCTTTCGATCCACGTGTAATCCCCAGGGCAGCGCTGAAGAAAATGTTTAATAGCAGAAACGATATGAAATAATATTTTCTTTCAAAATGAAAACTTGCATTGCATGCGCACACAGAGACAAAGTTGAATACTTGTAATAGGTTAAATTTTTTGGACTTTCGTATTTTATTGCCGTAGACGCGTCGCGTGGTATGAAAACCGTGGCCAGTTTATTAACCTTCTTCGTTCGCAAGACAACTATACAACCAATCATTATATTGAAACGTATAACGTTACCTCGAAGATGCGCAGCAAAATTATTAGCATCGATCGATCGATAAGAAAAAAAGGAAAAAAAATTGTTATTGTCATAAATGTCAATAATGAACATATTAATGTTGACTTATAAACACATATATCAAAATTAGGCATTGATCCAACAAAAATTTTCTGCTGTTGACAAGAAAATATTATTGTGGATTAAAGCATGGTAATATCGTTCCCACAAACATATATCACTGTAAGTACAAAATTGTCAGGACAAATTTGTTAATTCATAATTAGAAGAAACATAATCTTTGTTAATCGTAAGTTCACAGGCATATATCCTATCTTTTGAACTAGTAATCAGGACCCCAAAAATCATATAGTTTATGAATCAACGTTA
Source organism: Apostichopus parvimensis (assembly GCA_000934455.1). NCBI lineage: Eukaryota > Metazoa > Echinodermata > Holothuroidea > Aspidochirotida > Stichopodidae > Apostichopus > Apostichopus parvimensis. The sequence continues at coordinate 2,568 of KN885295.1, forward strand.
ATTCTTGATATATTTGACTTGTTATGAGATTTTACGTATTTTATCTGCTTATATCTCATGTAAAGTATATTATAATCGGATTCCCTACAAAATATGATTTTTTTTTAAAAATTTCACCCGCAGAAACATGATGATTAGATGCAGCTTGTTGCTTTTTTTGTTATTTTCAAACCGTATTTCTGTTCAGATATCATTCATTTTTAATGAAACCTCGAAACCTATATCATGTCGGTTAAATTCTGTTCCTGACGAAGCGACATTGTCGATCAATCATTTCAGGAAGGGAATATAAAGAGAAGCGTGCAAAGAAGACCGTCGTTTTACATATATAGTGATCAATATGATTATATACTCCTCAAAGGGGATTACAGACAAACAACCTATTTTTGTTTTCTTCGTTCAATGAAAGAATAAACACATGATTTTAGACTGGTCCATATACAGCCGATACTTTTCTGCAAACGTACATAGTACATTAGGAAAGTCAGGTTTACTATTTTACTTTGTGATGTATGTCTACAGGTACTGTACCTCATTAAGTCACTGTGTCCAAATTAGAAAGCTGCAGGGGCTGCAGCATCCTGCAATGTTAGGTTGTGTAGTATGTAATCATTTGAAAGAACAAACACATGGTTTTAGACTCGTCCATATACAGCCGATACTTTCTGCAAACATACATGTGATGTCACATAGTACATCAGTAAGGTAGGGTTTACTATTTTACCTTGTGATGTATGTCTTCAGGTACTGTACCTCATGAAGTCACTGTGTCTAAATTAGAAAGCTGCCGGGGCTGCAGCATCCTGCAATGTCAGACTGAGTAGCCTGAGTAGCCTGATGTGCTGATCTGTTGTTTCACACAATAGGCATAATACAGCCTCACACAAATAGGTACATCTGGTCTGCCAAAGAACACTCTATTGTTTGATTCAGCCTTGCTGCAGGGGAGTTTGCAGCTGCTGCAGCTAAGTTCATTGTGACACAGTGCCTAAGTTATTTTAACAGTTGTGCAAATGTCAAATTGTCATCATTTTTCGACGGCAAGTTAAGATATTTAGCACAAACGAACGAATGAACACTAGACTTTGCAATCAGCAGTCCCCCTCAAAATTTTGCAAGGTTGGTATTAAAAAGTGATTCCATAGTTTTCCCCTTCGGGACACCAAAACAAAAGATATATTTGCAAAGCACACATCAGATTTTTTTTTCTCTTGAAGCAGCAACAAAAATCTCTCTCTCTCTCTCTTGAAAGTCACAAACCTCAGATCTTCATTAGTGCAGTACTTAACTTATACACTGAGTCATTTTATTTTCTGAGCCAAACACATGGATGCATGGATGGAAAATACAGACAAAAATCTTAGAAGGAGAATTTGTCAAATTGCATCTTAAAGCTCGCTAATATATTCCTGTTTTACTTTGCCAATCTGAGTCCAAACGAGAGATGCTCATATCATCATTTTTTTTTTTTTTTTTCCACACCTTGTGAAACATATTATACAGAGTCTAAAAAAAAACATGAGTGAATATTCAAATATGGTGTGAAGGAAATTTTTAAACTAAAAAAAAACAAAAACATACTCTGGAGGGCTTGTCCAGAGCTTTAAACTCCCTGCAAAAAAAAACAGAAGGAAGACAATAGACAGTAGTCAATTAAACTAGAAGCACCGATTACAAGAACCAATCCCAAAGTTGACAATTATCATGTCCCAGTTTTTCACCCTGTCCCCCCAACCTCCCACCCCCAACAAAATTTACTTACACAACACTTACATACTGTATGTAATATGATCATATATATACTGGGTTCTAGCTGATAAATTTACTAATGCAGCCATGAAGCAACTTGCAAGAGAATGCTTGAAGTCTAAGTGACCAGGAACTAATCAATGCAAGTCCATTATGTACAGTTCATTTTGAAAATAAAATTTGATACCATATGTCAATAACAATGTTGTCCCACCATAGCTAGAATGACGTTTTAAGTTTCCTCTCGTAAAATCCGTGAGTAAAGGAGAAACCTTCAAAATTTTCCAACATGCGGTCAAATAAATTGCTCGTGAATTTGTGATTTGTGACCAAATAAAAAAGCTTTTTAAATTAAAATCCAAATTGGGATTCAAAATTTGAAAATTAATAAATACTCATTTTGGTGGCAAAATATAACACTTTTTTGTTCAAATGCAATGTAACTTGGAATATGCAATAACTTATAACCAGTAAAGTTTGGGAGCAAAATGCGGAAAACTGGAAAACCAAGTGTGAAAAAGTTTCGCTAGAATTATAGCTCTGCCATATATATTACAGCAAACAAGCTACGCTAAGCTCAAAGGGAATAATAAGTAGGTACTGTATTGTTAGGACGCTATGGCACAGATGATTTGCACACAGAGTCCTCAAAATGAAAAATCACAGAGCAATATTATTGTTATCACACAGGGTTTTATATGAGGGGCAAAGGGAAGTACAAACACATCCAGGGACAACTTAGAAAGGGTGAAAAAGGAATTGGGAAATGTTTTTGGAAGAACTGGGAAACATTGACCCTATCTTTAAGAATGTGACAGAGGTAAAGGTGCAAAGTGCAAAAGATCTTTAGGGCAGGTACAAAGTTTAACTCAGAATCAAGCAGATTCACAGAATGATCATTTTTGGGGAGAAAAGTTTGTAACCAGTGGCAGAGCGTCCATACAGTCAGGGTGGGCCGATGCCCCCCCTGACGGGCTCAAATGGACTGCTGGCGCCCTTTTCAGCTTTTTACCACTTTTGACTTATTCGCAATTATTGACTTTTTTACTGCGCTCTCATCTACCTATTGACATTTGTCAAATTTTGTTGGTGTAATTTTCTGACAAAATGCTCTAACAGCTATTTATTCTTCGTTTATCTGCAAATTAGCAAGGCCCGGAAAGGGTCATTTCTGGCGATCTAGGGAGTATCTTTACTCAAAAAATTTCTGTACGCTCCGCGCCAACCTGTGGTGGCGCTCCGCTTAGATAGTGTCGAAAGCGCCCCTACAGACCATTCTCGCCCCCCCCTGACCAAAACCCCTAGCTCCGCCACTGTTTGTAACGACAAACATGCAAATTTTTGCATTAAGACTTCAACTAGCATTTTTGCTTCAATAAAAGCAGATTTAAATGAGGGAACTGGAAGTTCTCTAGTCATCCCTGTTTTCCTTAAAATGCTATAGGTATAAATGATTTCATTTGTCAATTCATTTATACCATGAATGTATTTGCATTTGTTACAATAATAGCATTTTAGGGCCTTGTGTATTAAAATATTGAAAAAATTTGTCAAACATTTCTTGGTTGTTATAACTTTCCAATTCAAAACAATTTCTCAACTGAGATTAAATTAGCAATCGATCTCACCCTTCCCCCTACCCCCCCCCCCCACTGCAATCATTCTTTCCAAACAATATTTAAATTACCTCTGGACAGTCAACTCGCAATTTACGTCAAAGATGCTACCAAGGAGTTGTTATGGATAACAACTCCCCTGTAATAACTCCCTGATGCTACTTTGCTTTGATACAGACTAAAAGTTTAAGTCCCATTAAAGACGTCCCATTAAAGGGTGTGATGACTCGCGCAAAAAGAAACGTCTAATGCCGGTAATCTGACCTAGTTTCGAATGAGGTGTAACAGAAGTGTTAGACACCACCATCGGTCCCAGAAAATACTCACACAGCTTGCTACCGTCGGTAATTAGACACTAGTGTACAGTCAATACATACAGCTACGGTCAATACCCACAACAAAGTGTACATAGCAGCGTGGACATTTCAGGTCTAGATAAAAGATAACAAGGTATCACGTTTCATTACTGTCTGCATTTTGTAGCGACAAGAAGAAAACGTCATTTGCAAGCAACGGAAAGTTAACTTTTCAGAGCGCGGCACGCGGTTTGGGGCAAGTCTTCAATGCCTTTAATGGCAATATATTTCTGTCATAGGCAAAGCTGCAATGTTGCATCAGGGATTTAACCGTTCTGTGCTTGCAAATACTTGTATGAGATTACTATGGGTAATATACTGAATTACAAAGAAGCAAAAAGCAAAAGTGAAAGAAGTAAAATGTATACAGTACCCTAGGCTAGTATTAGCTTCATCCAGGGGTCTGAACTGCTATTTGAATAATAATAGTAACTCCTTCCCAGTGCTACATCAAATAACCACATACAGTAAATATACATGTAGAGAATGACCGTCAGTGTGCAAATTTGGTCACCATGTGACCACCGGCCATTAATATTATATTAACTCTGACTGAATTGATTTCGGAACAATTTTTTCCAGTGTAATTATTACATAACATTACATAACAACCTTTTAGCTAATTATCACAGTTATGTTTATCAGATACGTTCCAGATGAAATGACAATTTTTTTTATTTTTTTTTTATTTTTCTAATTTTTTTATATAACATGTAAGTGATTGAATCTTAAATAATTTAATTGAAATGAAGAAAATGTTGAGAGTCAAATGGAATTTATTACCTGCTCACAGGCTATGCAGTATTCATTTGGTGATTGTATTTAGGAAGTTAAAACGTATCTTTAGTGGTTTGACCAGTTCTGCCATATTTTTTTGGGGGGGGGGGGCTAGGGTGTTGGGGATACTATTCTTAGTAGTATTTGGAATAATTTCCAACAGTGGCATCACCAGACATTTGAAGGTGGGGTGTGGGCACCGTGAAATGAGTGTAAAATAGGGGTCCAGGGGCCTGCCATAGGGTCCCCCATTGGCATTGCGGTTTGAAATCATGTCCAGACGTTATATTGATCATCATTCAATCAGCAGAATTTTATAGGTATCTATGTAAGTAAATTAAAGTCAGTAGTAGTCAAAATGTGTTGTGTATCTTCCTGGCTAAAGACATGTAGAATTCCATTTGGGAGCACTAGGGAGGCACCAAACATAGTTGGGAGGCCTCTCCCCCCCCCCCCCCCCCCCCCCCCCCGCGCCCCAAGTGCCCTCCATCTCTGAGTGACACCTCATTGCCAACCAAAGGTCCAAAACATTACTCAATACACTCTAGGCATAATGGAATGTACATATCTCCTTGAAGACAGATTATAGCATTAACCTGAGCTGAGAACATGTCTTTGGGTTTATCTCTCCGGTGACCCCAAGGAGCAGGATAACACAATTGGTTTACATTCCTGAAGAAGGCGATTCCAAAACTGTAAAATATCTTTGCATTTTCCCAAATATACAGCAACTTGCAATCTCTATGTTTAAACAAAATTTAATGATAATAATTTAATGATTTATATACAAAAGATTGAACTTTCAACAAAGAGCAAGAATAAGACAATCAAAGCAAGATGTACTAATTGTATGGAATCTAATAAAGGGATCGAGCGGAGTCCCCTCAAAGGTTGTTAGCCACATGGAAGTTAATCCCTCTTCCATGAAACCCAAGTATGTGCAATTCAATATTTAAACATATATCAATCCTGACAAATTCTGTACCACTTCCCCACCCCTCCCCCCTCCCAGGGTGATTGCAATTGGTCCAAACAAACTATACAAATTTTTCCCCAATTTCAAATAATTAGGTCAAAGTTGAAAATAATTTCCAGTCTGTTGTACATAATTAATGATGAGTGATTAATACTACTTATCGATAAGTCAGTCCACCCAATTCAAATGTTGGGAATTGAATCAAACCTATTAATTACTAATTACTCGCCAAAATTTATCCTTCTCTGGTCGTAGGATTAGGTGTCACTGAGTTTGATTAAACTGCACACTTGGGTTGAGGAAATAATACTTGGTATACCCAATTATCAGGCTCAGATCCAGGTGGTTATATTTACACACCCATGCCCCATTAACCCCCCCCCCCCCCCCCCCCACAATCTTCCCTTTAAACCTATCAGACAGTTGCATAAAAGTTTCAGATTGAACAGCTACACTCATGGGTAAAAGAGTCTCTGCATGAATTGTTGCCCGCACAGCGGACGTGTGTTACTCCTGCACCAGTTAGCTGCATCCGTTATACCACCATATCCACAACCTGCTACGAAGGTTACAAGAATTGTGGAAGGAGGAAATCTTAACTACAGAAAATTAATTTATCTGAAGATCGGAGACCAATTGCGACTTTGCTGCTCGATCCAACAAAATGAAAAAAAAAATTGGGCCTAGCTTCCATGCATGCAGCTGTACAATTTATCATTATTATTATCAAAACAAAAATACTTACTATTAGTTCCACAAGAATATCTGGCACACTTCACACAAGTAATAGCCTTTACACCGAATCTTAAAACAACGCACCGAGAAAGTTTTACAATGTATATCCTAACCATTGAAAAACAAACAAAGCACTCAGTCTGCAGTTATATATGTCAGATTGTCAACATCCATAGACTTGGTCATACATCCAAACAGTACAGAGAGGTATATATATATATAGGCCTATATATTCACAAATCACAATGAATTTCCACAGAAAATTGTACAGTGCTGTGTGACAACATATATCCAATCCACTGACATACTGAGGTATATATAAAACACATTCCTCTCTTCAGAACCTTTGCTCACTATCCAATAAATAAGAAAAACTAGCTTGCAACAGGCCAAATTGTTATTCTACCAATGTAGGATCGAGTAAAGAAAACTATATGCCTATATATATATTAGTGCCCTGGATTTTAGTGTACGCAGTGACACTAGGCTATATAACACTCCATGTGTGTTTTCTGAATAAACAATGCTACACTAAAAAAAACTCCCAAAGAACTTTATACATATATCCACCTGAAGAAAAACAAAATTGTGACAGCAGAAAAGGCTTGGCGGAGTGGAAATCCGAGGAAAGGCTCTGGGATTGGTGTGTATTGTTCTGGACTTATAGGGCATGAAAGAAATATCCCTCAGAGAGGTGTCACAGTAAAAAGAATAAAAAAACTAATTCTGGCCAAACTTTTCGATCATTGCAACAACAAAGCTGTTCAGTGAAGCGCTACTTTCCATGGAATGTGGTCCCTGATTTATACAGGCTGTGGTAGAGGTATTGACAAACATGGCCCCTCTTTTTCATTTAAAGGCATTGAAGACTCCCCCCAAACCGCGTGCGGCCATCTGAAAAAGTTAACTTTCTACATTGCTTGCAAGTGACGTTTTGTTCGTGTCGCTACAAAATGCAGACAGTGCAGTAATGAAACGTGATACCTTGTTATCTTTAGCTGGACCTGAGATGTCCATCGCTGTATCGTTGGTATAATGTGCTGCGGGTATTGACTGCAGCTGTACGTACTGACTGTACACTAGTGTCTAATTACCGACGGTAGCAAGCTGTGTGTGTATTTTCTGGGATCGATGGTGGTGTGTAACACTTCTGTTACACCTCATTCGAAACTAGGTCAAATTACCGGCATAAGAAGTTTCTTTTTGCGAGAGTCTTCATACCCTTTAATGTACAGTAGGGACAGCTGAACAGAGTCAATGCACATAAGTCTGGAAGTGACAGGTTTTGTTTTCATTACAGACTATATCCTTTGGCCTCAAACTGTCACCATGATACATAAAACTTGCTGAAATGGATCCAGAAGGAAATTAAGACTGCTCACAATTGCAGCACCATATGCCACAAATTTTACTCTTGAAATTTAAACTTTTCAAAGATTTACTTTACTTATTCCTAGAGATAGGCCGGATATGTTAGTGTTTCTGCCCCTCCGAAAGATATTACCAAAGATTGGCGAGTGTAAATCTAGACAAGATATGGCTATGTGGTTATGTCGGCAATGATATGCTCGAGGAAGTTTGAACATGAATCAGGCCATATCTTGACGTTTCACCTTTGTTTTGGCCCACTCTGATCACCGATTAAGAAAACGATTGCAACCTTAAAAGTTTTTGAGCCAAAGAAAATAGTACACAGCTCTTGTTTAATGTTCCATCATGGTGAATGAACCGTGACAGTTAGCTTGCATTCCTTGTGGTTAGCTAACCTCAGAAGTTCAGAGCGCCCAATTAAGTGACCTGCAACCACGGTCGGATTATAACGCCGCATTTGATGTCGCACATCCCTGGACCCTCACATACTAGTTAAAATCCCACATATGGCTGAGAAGCTTAAATTTTACTCACAAAGTTTAAAATGGCAACTTTGACATGCAGTGCACACACAACACACACATGATTAAACTTGACAAAGTTACCGTAAAATTATACTTTATAAAGGCAATTTATAACATGCACATGGCACCATTTTGCATGTAGGGAGTCTCAAAATTTTCATTCCTCATTCAAAGGTACAGGGCGAGCCCCCTGCTCCCACCCCCCCCCTCCGCCCCCCATTCTCTTATACCTCTTCGCAGGTTTGTGCATCGCATGTATGATGACCAGTAATTGCATATAAGGAGAAGTAAGTTGAGATAGCAATGATTAGGACTTAGTCCCATGCAGTTACCTTTGTACATAATAACTCAGAAATGTTTAATTACACTTGGCACTTCTTTTTCTTTCTGTTTTTCAAATAAAATATTAAAGGAGCAAAAAATCTGTTACCATTTCAAGAAGTTAACCTCTGTACCCCAAAAAAATTGAATTCTTATTTCCAAGACCTGACACATAAACACACGGCTGTTCTTACAGTCTTTTCAGTCAAACAGCTGTGTTACTGTATATGATGCGTGGTCGTGAAGCTAGACCATTTTATACTTGCAAAATATACAAAATGGCCACTTACGAAGGCCAACCTGATCGCCGGGAGTTTCTATACCAGGTGTTTCATCGTTTCATTACTTCAACGACTCTCTCAAAGTTGTATCCCAGATATTTAAGGGTCCAATTACATTATTACTCTGCATGGGGAGTGTTTTTCCCATTGGTTTTGATAATATTTTTTTTTTTTTTTTGGGGGGGGGGGGATTTTGTGAAGCCAATTCCCTAAATCTAATAGGCTAGGTTAAGACTCCAGCCAATTTCATTAAAGGTTTCTGGTTGCAGATAATATGTAACATGAATCACATTGTTTTAATTGCAAGGCACAATGAAATATCTTTCCTGCAATTCTGCCCTTATTACCATATAGATACAGTATGATTGATTTAATGTAACATGTTTGGACTGGCTTAGAAGCTCAGATTCCATTTCCCCTGGAATTGAGTCACAGGGGGGGTCGGGTGATGTCATCATGACATCATGACAGATCACATTCTTCTTATGCTTTACTTTTCCCTATTATAATCTTTTGGTTGATTTATCCTTCAAATGTGAGATAGGTATTGCTGTCAATCTTCTTATTTTTTTTTTTGCTATTTAATATTTCATCATCATTTTTTATAGCTCGGCCTAATCCAACAGAAAATGAAGGATTCTCAGTGCATGCGATATGATATTTTGTCATTGAACAGACTGGACAGACATTAAAATGAGCATCTTAGTTATATTATATGTTATATGTTATATGTTATAAATTATATGTTATATGTTAATTTATTGAATTGACGTATAATTTTTTTTGGAAATAACTATAAATGGTCCGTCGCCAATGAAATTAGTTATTTTCATGCGAAAAATATTTCTACTGTAATTTTCAATCCATTCATCAAGTTGTTAATTGTTGAAGCAATTAATGAAAACTCAGGCTTAGAACTGGATTAAAAAGAAACAGCTCAGAGATGGGCTTCCATTATTATGAAGACAAAAGGACCTATTAAAGCGGTGTGGAAAATTGTTGGAAAGTACGGCAAATAAATGAAAGCAATTATATTAGGTTCAATGAGCCACACAGTACTGTGGAGGAAGTGATTTCTAATTGTGTACTATTTCAAATGAATACAATAACACCATCTTTTGCTTGTTAAGTCCAAGTATTTTAATCCGTCAAATAGAACAGGGAGTCACAAATAGGCTTATGAAATTTTGGAGGGAGGAGGGTGGGGTGAGGGGGTCCAGGAGTCAATTCCATTTTAAGTTGGAAGTGTAGCCTACTGTATGGTGGCATTTACCTTGCTAACATAAACACCACTCTGAAAATCTTCCAGGAATCATCCCTTGGATCCCTCCCCAGTTTTTTTGGGGGTAGGTATGAAAGTTTTCCCTTGAAGTATCAATTAAGCTGATATATCAACTTAATTATATACAAATTAAACAGAAATTATAAATGAACTAAATTTGTATCCCTCTCACTTAAAAATGAGATGAAAAGACGAGGACCAGTTATTTTTTGACGGTATATAAATTTGTTCAAAATTGACATTAATGTTTAATATTCAAGATTAACCTGCATGGGGAAAATCGGATCATATTAAAACACGTTTTCTGTTTCCCAAAAACCTTCATGGAGATGTCTTTGTTTGCAAATTATAAAAACGGTTGGATAATTTTAAGATCAACCCTCGTTGACTCAAAATGTTGGAAATTTTTATTCCCGGTAGTGTATATTAAATTTAACATTGCACTCAGCTGATCAACTGAATTGGGTTACTGATTGACTTTCTTACAGAAAGGTCATACAGACAGGATTTTAACAACTGATATGCGCAGATGTCATCTCCTATCTATAGCTTATTAAAAACGTATCACCTTTCCCTTGGATTCGTCATTGATGCAAATTTTACGGTAATGAGACAACAGCACTTAGTATGAAAAAGCATATATATGTGAAACATATATGTTAATATGTAAGCTCATATATTGTTCCAGGCTGATATGTTATGTTTGATAGTGTAACCACATGGTGTTTATTATTAAAATTTGCATCGAGTTACAAAACTTGGGCATCATAGTGTTCAGTGAGTCAAAAGATTCACAAAACATTATGACAACTGTTATGAAAAATGATGGTATATATAATGGCTGATAGCAATAAAGTGGAGGATATGAAAATGATCTTTCCGCTGATTTTACATTATTCTTTGTCAAAGGTGTGATCTGATTCTATGAGGGAGTTTTCTCCACTGTTATTAGTCTTGTTAACTCTAGGGCATAGCTGATGTTTCCCCCAACATTAAGCATGTGTGTTCAAGTTAACATGTTAAAGGGATATATAGAGAGAGTTGTTTGATGATCGCTCAACGTGTGAAACTCTGAGTAACTACTACTAGTGTTCCACTAGTCTCAACTAATTCTCACCTATAAATATATATATAAATAT
>KN885295.1:16968-29165 GCA_000934455.1 Apostichopus parvimensis
GTGTGTATGTGTGTTAATTATCATTAATACAATAACAATGCATAAAATTAATTCATAAACTTTTATGCATAACCTTGATAAAAAAAACCTGAATTTTCACGTCAAAAAAGAGATACTGCATATTGTACTGTCACGTATGGACATTTTCATCATTTTTGGCTACATGTTTGCATCACCCTCATCTTAAGCAAAAAAAAAAATTGATGTGGTTTACAAATAATTTCATTCTTCCTCAAACTGTCATTCCAAATTAACTACATGTAATTTACCATTTTGTTTCATTTTTATTTACAAAATTATAATAATATAATTATCATAATTATAGCTGCACAGTTCAACTTGATCGATTAAAAAAAATATACTTGTTAACAGGTACACCCCAGCATAACTTTCCGGTACATATGGACTGTCATCCAAATGTAGAAAATTCAACGCACAAGTCTGGAAATTTTCATTTTCATAGAGCTTATTAAAAAGGATATTTGTAAATCATATACAGTATGCATCGAAACTTAAGTGACAAATCTGTTTTATAATGCTTCCCTTTAATTTATGTACATCCAACGACCAACTTTCTTCTTGAAAGTTGAAATGGTACCCTTTCCAATCCAAGGGTCAAAACACAAAAGTGAAAAACAACTGAAGAAAAAGCAAACCATTTTGCTGCCAGTGTGCAACTATGACATCACACCTATTTTGCCTTCTTTGAATATAAACAAACTTTTGATACAAAATTCAAACCTTCTTGTCTATACATTCCCTTCCCACCTACCCACCTACCCACCCACCCACATCGTCAAGTGTTACATGGAAACGTTTTCATTATGAATATTGTGGGTTTTAGTCTCACCACTGTCTCCATCCATCCACCACTGCCTCCAACCCCCCCCCCACACCCACTCCCACCCACCTCCACCTATCCACTCCTCTCGGATGTTTTAAAAACTGCCCTTAATACTTTAACAAGTCGACTTGATATATCCGTTCAATCGTCTGATCGTCCAACGGTTAATACTCGACTAACCTTGCCTTCCACACACTCCGTATGACCTCCGTATGACGATGTATTGGCTATTACCTGTAATTCCTTACAGTTAAATCAATTCATGGGTTTTTGTAGTGAGTGAGAAATTCATATCTTACTTTATTATATATCATAGATATTCCTTGATCCCCTATTCAAACCTGCAGGCCCCCAGACCTTTCTAGATACATTGATAACTGAGTAGCGCAACATTTACACAAACAAAGCATTCTTAGACCGTATATGTACATAATTCCGAAGCAACATCCTTTTTTCTTCAATTTTCTTTTTTCATCTTTTCATAGAGACGGTTCTAACTCAGAGAGACACCTTTTGTCAGATCTCAGACAATGTAACGGAGCGTCACAATGTCGTGTAGCCATCTTTTGATTCTCCTTATTATAATGGTCGGCATCAGATCGAATGTAACCACGGTAACAACACCTATTGTTCAATAATAAGTCAAGCGGGAGTACATGGTCTGAAATTCTGCTGTGTCTACCACGGGCTTTCCGTACAATACCTAAGCAATCAATTCTATCGATACAGAATTGTCTTTATTTTACTCTTTTTTCTTTCTTTTCTTTTGTGAAATTTATTTCCTGAAAACCTTGGGGATGAAAAACAAGATGAGAGAAATGGAGGGAAAGTCCAGAGTCTTAAAAATCATACATAGTAGTTGCTGATGAAATTAATCTCTGGATTGTTGCCTTGAGGGAGAGTGAAATTAGGGGGAGGGGGTAGTCAGTTACATGTAAGTTGCATGATAAATGCTTATCGAAATATATACTAAAAGAAAAAATAGTATGTTTTTCCAAAAAAAAAAAAATTCTGAGTGGATGGAAGTATTAATATTCATAAACTGACCAGTTTCATGGCAAACTTGGCATTTCAGGTGGGGGGTGTTGGGGGGTGGTTAGAGAATAAGAGCTGGGTCTGTTTACTTTTACTGTACTTCATCTATTAACTGTCATACCACTATTGTTTTTAGAGGTTGGGGTGTGGGTGAGGCGTTGAGTTCGACAGGAGTGGGAGAGAGGGTACGTGGGGTTTGTGGAGTTATTAAAGTCTATTGGGGTAAGGGGTGTACCGAGTGAAATTCCATATTTGTTTTTCTTTTTTTAGGTTTTTTTCAAGGTGGCCTGAATCTCGATAAGCTTTTGCTTCTGTCAGGTCTCCTTGACTGCATTTATACAGTTGACTCTTCATCTTGCAAACTACATGAATTATTTATGTTTTTCTGATCATATTATTTATATTGTACATATGTTAAAATATGTATTTCTCAGTTGTTCATGTGCAGTGGAAATAAATAAATAAAGTTAAAGTACAGCTCTAAATCTTGTAAGTTAAAGTACAGCTCTGTATATATACAGAGCTGTACTTTAACTGAAAGGAAAAAAATTTGTAAATATATATATATATCTACATATATAGCCAAAACCACATTGCACCAATTTCACAATTTATCAAAGAGCTATATATATATACAAATAGTACTTAGGAAAGATAAAATAATAGTATTGATTGTTATTATGTTATTCTTTAATATTTTAGTTGAGAGTATATGGTGGTGGTTAATGCATGACAGGAGAATTTTATATGCAACATGACTTAATTATCAGCAACTGGTGGTCTCGAAAGCAGGTTTCGTATAATTTGCATATAACGAGTTTGTTCAGCTGTATTTAATTTTTCTACACATCAATGTAGGTTGTATGTTGTACATTGTATGTTGTACGTTATATGATGTATGTTGCACATTGTATGATTTGCTCAATATATTAACAAAGTAAAGAGTAGCTCTCCTGCATTTGTTATATTACATACTGTAGGAACGCTAAAATGAGTGGGTCAGGGGTGGATTTTCATTTGAACCTCGACCTCTCGTCCAAAAAGACACCTTAAAGTTTGCATCAGTCAATTTGTAAAACCTTAATTTGAAGAGCAACTTGGAAAACTTTCAAAATTGGTCTTAAGTTTGTCCTTTTCTCCATTATTTAATTACTAAATTAGTAAATCTTAATTCACTTCAATGGACTAAAAATGGGCAGAAATTAGGAATAGCAACTTAAAATAAATATTCAACAACTCAAAATAAATATTTAACAACTCAAAATACTGCTCTGAATATTTATTAATATAAATTATGAAATTGCTACCTAGGTTCTATTATACACCCCCACTCCCACTCCACCCCACCACCATCCTCAAATCTCGGCCCCATCCACAGCTTGGATGATGCAATCGAGTAATTAATTTTGTCTCGATGCACAGACACTACGATACACTCTATTTGAACTGTACGGTGTAATAAGCTGATCATTAGCTTTTAAGCCTTTTAATAATACTTTCAATTAGTCTGTACATTCACAAACAGCTGCCGCGGTTACATTGATGCTGGCTAATTCAACTGCCATGTCGTCGGGCTTGCAATCAAGTCAGCTTGATAGTACGTTGTGCTACGGGGCAAGAAAGTCGACGTAACCCATACGCCCCAAAAAACAACAACACAACAACAACAGTGTCATGTATCCGTGACAGGTACTAACTTGTAAGAGGCATCAAATTTAATACAGACACATCACTGGGTAGAAGAAGAAGAAAATGTAACAATCATGATGAATTTGTTTGCTAACTTTGTGATGAACTATTTTCCCCAACGGGAATTGTCTTATTAATAATACTCTGTGATACTGAGATCTCACTGTAACTACATCACTAGTTCCTTCACACTCATATAAGACTTGACCAAGTCTAATATGACATCATTGGGTCACCTAATTCTTGGAAAACAAAAGCAATTGTTGGTGTTATCCATACATGTATGCATGACCTTGCATACTATTGCACATTATGCAGTCAAGTTATGCAAATCAAATATACTGCGATAATTTTTATATCTTAACGATGGCTAGAACATATAGCTATGAATTTGTGGGGCCACATCGTTGTGCTTCTTTTCCAAAACGGTGTAATATTAAAGTCTCAAACTCTGGCTATCACCTAAATTAAGCATTAAAGCAGTAAGTCACACATTTTATTACTTAGGCATATATACCACCTTTAATCATTAATCTATCTCACACTAAATGCTTAGTCACATGACTTAATCCCACTAGAAACATTATTGCTTATAAAATTCTTTTCTCTTCCTCTTCCTGACAATTAGAATAAATGAAAGTAATAAAAAAATAAATTAAAAAAAAAATAAAAACTAGAAGTTGCCCAAATTTTACGTGCAAAAATTGTACCAGTTGAGAGCTCTATAGGCAAACTAAGTTGAATGAAACTACGTTATTGAACAGTTCAAATGTTTTGCTCATTTGAAATATATGTACTTTTTCTCAAAGTTTTTCTTAGATTTTTCTCAAAGTTGTCAACATCTAATCGTCACAATATAAATGCAACAACCAACGTGAATCTTAAGTCTGCGTTTCAAGTGCCTTTGTACACAAACAATGAGTTTTAAAGCATCTTTTATTACGCTGTCGAAGAGAATCGTCATTGCAACGTGCAGTTTGGTTTTTTTCACATCTGTTGCTGATTTATTGAGCTGAACATATACAAATCTGGTCACGTCTCCTAACGAACTTAAACGCTCATAAACAGCGGGCATGCATGCCCGTTGTCCGTCGTTTCTTCGTGATCTTCGGGTAAATCTATAAAGCGTACTTTAAAACTCGTCCGGGACTCATCAATGGCGTTGTAAGAGTATTGATCGGTTCGTCGTCGAAAGAGTCAAAGCTTCCCACAGTATATATATTGGTGAGGTCGGTCTGCTCTCTTAACGCACATTTACACAAAACCTCTGGGAGCGGAAACTAAACGCTTGATTTAATCGAGTTCAAATTGGCTGTGAGTTGCAGAGTAAAATCTTTAGACCCCTTTTTTCTATTTTTCTCCTTCTCATTTTAATTTTATACCTTTACAAAATTGATTTGTGCTATTTCTGTTGCTGCATGTTCAAATTAAAGATATGTACAACCAACACGGGTGATGGAGAGTTCATCTTTACTGAACGATCATCCGTTCTGAGGTTCGACAAGGGTGCAATTTGACAGATCGGTAAAGAAAACAGCATTTGATTTCAAAATTCCGAGAAATCTGCGACCGGCTCTCGTCTGTGAGTCATGTGTACAGTGCATGATCAAATTACAGGCTCTAGTAATTAATCTCATTGTTTTAGTACACGTGTAATGTCATCCCAATAGATTTAATGAAAAACAAATAAAAAAAAACATGGCAAATTTAATTTGAATTGAGCTTACAAACGGCGCAACACCAGAACGTATACTGGAGTGGATTTATTTTCACACTTATCATGAGAACATGTTCTCTAGAAATTACAACGAAATATCTGTAAATTGAAGTTTTGAAAGGTGTTCGATGGTGGTGTTGATGGTAAACATTGAGGTGGTGTTAGTAAATACTACATAAACAGATGGTCTCTATGTAGGTAATAGTTGCTGAACACATTAGTAAAATACAGTTGGTTTCAGCAGTAAGCAGGTGTTCTCAGTACATATCAATGGGTGTCATTAGAAAACAGGTGCTATTGATAATAAACAGTCGGTGTAAGTAGGTGTTTACAGTAGGCTACACATTGGGGTGTGAGGAATTAACAGGTGCTGTCATTAGTTACACAGATGGTGTCATTAGTAAAACAGGTGCTGTCTGAGTATTGTACAGATGGTGTCATTATAACAGGTGCTGTCTGAGCAGGGTACAGATGGTGTCATTTTACAAACAGGTGCTATCTGTGCTAGTGTACAGATGGTGCCAGTTAGTAAAACAGATGCTATCTGAGTAGTGTACAGATGGTGTCATTTACAAACATGTGCTATCTGAATAGTGTACAGATGGTGTCATTTTACAAACAGGTGTTATCTGAGTAGTGTACAGATGGTGCCAGTTAGTAAAACAGATGCTGCCTGAGTAGTGTAAGATGGTGTCATTTACAAACAGGTGCTATCTGAGTAGTGTACATATGGTGCCAGTTAGTAAAACAGATGCTGTCTGAGTTGTGTACAGATGGTCTCATTTTACAAACAGGTGCTATCTGAGTAGTGTACAGATGGTGCCAGTTAGTAAAACAGGTGCTATCTGAGTAGTGTACAGATGGTGTCATTTACAAACAGGTGCTATCTGAGTAGTGTACACATGGTGCTAGTTAGTAAAACAGGTGCTGTCTGGGTAGTGTACAGATGGCATCATTATAATTATTGCTCTCAGTAGTAAACAAATGGTATCAGTAGTGAAACAGTTGCTGTCAGTTCTGAAGTAGCCATCTGCATACATGGTGTCAGTAGTAAACAGATGGTGTCGGTAGTATGCAGATGGTGTCGGTAGTATGCAGCTAAAGTGATGTCAGTCAACAAGTTGTCGCGCATGCTATTAATATTTGGAACAAAAGAGCGTAACTACTACGACCGTGGACCAGCTGGCCTACTAGATACAAATCTGGTCAACTCCTGGTGTGCAAGGAATAAAATGTTAATGTTAGCTGTACATTGTGTTTAGCTTAACGTATTAACAGATATGTTCTTTTAACTGCTCAATGAGTAAACAACTAGAAACATGCACCTTTTGATATGAACTTGAACATCATGATGTCGTTTTAGTCTGTAAAAGTATTGCATCTGAACAAACTGTCACCTAAATGATCTGTGTATTATCAGAACATATAGTCCAGTCACCTTAACTGATGTACATCAGCTGTTTAAATGCGGGTTATTTCTCCAAATTTAAAAGTCTTATCAAAGAAATACTTAACCTTTACATCAATATTTTTGAAATTGGTCTATTAATCGTATATAAATTAATACCTACTGTATAAAGCAACCCTATTTCTGGGATAATTATAGTCCAAACTTTTTTACCATAAATACCTTTACCATCTACCAATGATCATAATACTGACGTTAATGCTCAAACTATTAGACTGCACACTCCTGAAAATATCATTTTGGGCAAAATAGGTAAATAATTCCATCTGGGCGACTTTCGACATTTCATCACTCAGACCGGCCTGCACCCCCCCCCCCCACCTCCTAGCATTTTCATTGTAGAAATGTCTCACAAGAAAGTTGCAAATTGTGGTAAGATATACTAATATGTGCAATATTTTTAACTTTGATTAAACTTTATCATTTCTTGGAATATGAGACGAATAAGTTAAGCTTACAGCGGTCAACTACAAATTGTTCTGGAATTTTAGAAACATCCGTACAATATATAATTGTCGAAATCAATTCCAGTGCTGCTAAATCTGATCAGCATACAATCTGTGTATAGTGAGATGAACATTATTGAACATGCACTCCAAACAGTCGATTCAAAAGTACGATTTTGTGTCATATCAAATTAATATTTTAAAGTTCTGCATGCATGCATGCATGCAGTCAATGAAAGAATAAAATCCATATCACATAAAACCCACATTCAAATCTAGAAGAGGTAGCACGGTACTTTTCATCATCCTCTGACCTCTTATATACTTTAAGAAATCACTCAAAGGCATTGCAGTAACCGTCTTCTGCAATTAACAGGAACCGTACACCAAGCATTTCACTTTTAACGGCATTGTAATGAAGGAGGTTGGCATACTGTACTATTGGATTTGTTGTTTACCGTACATCAAGGTTATTGTGGCAAGGGTGGATGAGGGAGTGAGAGAGGGGGTTTGGGAGGGAGTTGGGAGGTAGATAATAAAGACACTGAATTCTGGAGATAGGAAACATGAGCGTACAAGAACATGTATACCTGATCATAAACAGAACCAAATAAACGCAATGCTGCGCAAATTGTTCGGCTTATAATGTTGCAGTAGAGTTCCAACATGTTTGTACTCAGATTTTCGAGGACTTGTAATTTTGTACTCATTTTTCGAATACATGTTTTTGTATCGTAGCTACCTAGGCATGTATGCTCATGTTAATGGTATTGAATTTAGTAATTAAGTATTCCTAATGCATTAGACAATTAATAAGTCATTAATCACATAATCCTGCGTGTTAAACTTTAAAAATGAAGACTTAAAAAGTCTAAATTCTGTCTGGTCTGTTCTGCGATGGAACTGAAATTGTAATCTGACTTTGTTTCAAACATGTCCATATATAGCAAAGTTAGAGCAAGAGTATAAGTGAATTGAACTGAATTTGAAGTTTTAACTAAAAGGCACTAATTACTTATGGCTTTCTTATCGATACACATTAAATAATAAAATATCAAAGTTAGCCCATCCAACTTTTTAGTCGAGTTCAAAAAAGGTAACTTGATTACAGCCGACGTCATTCTTGTTTTTCATAAGTAGGATCAGCAGTTATTTTTTTTATATTTATTTCTTTTATTTACAACGTTTAAGCGACCACAAATGTGGGAGAAGCCCGCAAGGACTTATGGATTACAACTTACACGTCGGGTGGCTTCTAACTCAACATTTTAACTCAACTTTGGAATCTTTCCAATTTAGAAAGTCATTTCAGATGGGAAAATCGTAGATTGCTCTTGGATGAAAAACCCACCTTACTATGACCCGGCCTGGTATCGAACCCGGAGCCTCCCGATTGCTAAGCATCAATGCTTCAAATGCCACTGCCTTTATCCACTCGGCCACAGCACCCGTTCAGAGCAAGAGGCGCGATGATCAAGAACTTTATTTCATTGTACCCTGAATTATCGTGAATGTACTCAACACTTTGTACTCAAAATCATGTACCCATGCTTGTAGTTCCACGTGGATATATAATAGTGTCCCAGTCGGTTTTGAATCTGTTAGATAAGCCGCGCTTTTAGCTGACTAACATCCTTGTCAAATTTAAGTTCCAAGGTAGCTGTCGAGATAATTACAGGACACTGCTTACTTCTCACACATGCCGGCCGGGCGCTTTATATTAATTTTCCTCATCAAACCTTGAAAAAAATCACACTTGGGACCTGATCATCTAGACTTAAACCAGTGCTCATGATACCTGTGGATTTGCACTCACATACATGCCCCCCCCCCTCCCCAAAAAAAATAAAACTACAGTGCATATCTCACACACATACAGAAGACTGATTAAAGTGTACATCCAACTAGTAATAAGTTAAAAGGCACTTACGGCTGAAATTGCAGCAGAATTTCAAGGTTACCGTTTTAAACTATAAGCTGTAAAAGGAAAAAGGAAAAATAAAACTCAACTCAATCTGCTTTAATGCTGACCGTGAGAGCTTCATACAGACGATCAGACATATAAATTTCAAACTATGTTAATTTGATTTGAGTTCACGACTTTTGAAAAAAAATATATATATTTCGTTCTGAAACTTTTATCCGTCTGCCAAGCTCTAGATAAAAATATATCGGCAGCAGATCTTTCTTCCTTTTTTTGTGGGTTTTTCCCCCTTTTTTTTTCAATCCCTCCGAAGAAGAAAAGCCTCAATAAATTCTAAATGCTCTCCGTTCCACCGAGTGCGCTCTTAACGTCCGACAGAACCAGACGTTTCTGACGTCAACCGAACTTTTACGACATGTTAAGCCCGAAGACCTTTAACAGATGTGTTCTGATTGTTAAAACAAAGGACGAATTAACAACTTCTATTAATTGTCCCTTTATCTGACAAAGAGCATTAATGTCACCTTCTTTCTTTATATTTATTATCATTATTATTTTTTTTTAGACTTTTAAGACAAATAAGAAAGTGCTTTGATCTCATTTAATTTTAAAAAAAAAAAGAAGAAAAAGAATTGGTACGGGTTGGAAATGGCAAAATCGCTCCCCGCAGTTAACGCTAGCATGGTTCTAGTAATTGGTTTAAGCCGGTGTGGATCTGTTTAACTTTAAGAGTGAGTGCTCATCAAAAAAAGTCTTATCAGTTGCTATGGCACTAAAACAACACAAAAACACTATAAGTCAGAATTGACAATATTTGTGTAAACAGCGCAGATTTTGAAACAGAACTAAGGTTGACAAGTTTATTAAAGGTCTGCTGTATTGGCCCCAAATATGCTAGATATCCAAATATGGTCACCTTTGGTCAAAATTCTTAAACTGTTTTTATTACAACCGAGGTAATTTCCCTCTCAGGGACATTCAGTCATCTTGTGTGTTCCTTTAAAACTGTCTGAGGACAATTTGGAGAGTAAAGACTTCCAGTAAAGTACATTTAAAAACTTCTAGCAATTACAGCATGCTATAATTTGGGGCCTTATACTGACTACTTTTAACTTTGTAACAGAGGTGTTTCACAATACTCTTGATTACTACACAACAGAACCAGAGCAGAACAGTATGGTATGTACAGTGACTTATAAATAGTGCTGAAGGTATCCCTGCAGTCTTGTCAAATTCATATAAATCTGAACATTAAAGGCATTGAAAACTCGCCCCAAACCGCCTGCCGCCCTCTGAAAAAAGTTAACTTTCCAATTGCTTGCAAGTGAAGTTTTGTGATACCTTGTTATCTTTTATCTGGACCTGAGATCAGGGAGTTCCATAACAACTCATTGCTGAGATGTCCATCGCTGCTATATACACTGTGTTGCGGGTATTGACCGTAGCTGTATGTATTGACTGTACACTAGTGTCTAATTACTGACGGTAGCAAGCTTTGTGTGTATTTTCTGGGATCGATGGTGGTGTCTAACACTTCTGTTACACCTCATTCGAAACTAGGTCAGATTACCGGCATGAGACGTTTCTTTGTGCGCGAGTCTGCACTCCCTCTAAAGCACAAATCAGTAATAAAAAAGAAAAAGTAATATGAATCATACTGGACTAATTAGCTCCAGAGAAGTCACAATGTGTCCTTATTTATATAGCATAAACAGTATTTGTCCTTGCCATGACCTCACAAACCAAACTTGATACGACTTTCTGACATATTTTTCCAGACGAGACTCATATCTGAATAGGGGCGTAGCCAGGAATTTGCCAAGGGAGGGGCGAAGTTTATAGTCAAACTATCTAAGCGTAGCGCCACCATGGGTTGGCGCTAAGCGTACAAGAGAATTTTGGCCGAAAATGTCTCCCAGATTGCTGGAAATGGCACTTCCCAGGCATTGTAAGTTGCATCTAAGCATTTGTTATTTTGAAATTACTAGCGATATCATTAAAAAAATACAAAAAATATGCTCAAGGGGGGGGCGGTCGCCCCCCTTTGCCCCCCCCTTTCGCTACGCGCATGTATCTGAACTTGTTCAAGTGTTCGATCTTCAAGAAGAACAGAAATCAACACTTTGTTCCTTGATATTAAAAGGAAATAATCCCTAATTGTCAAAATAAATATTATTATACAGCCGGGGTTTTGAAATACGATTATAACGCTGGTCAAATCAATGAAAGAATTGCACTTTAATTTTTCCTTTATTCATATTTCTTTTATCCAGTATCATAAATCCCTTTCAGAACATGAGAGCAGGTCAAAAGTTAACATACATTTGCAGTTCGCACTGACAAAGTTATTATAAAGACAGGTTGAGTAATGTTAATGTCTGTTAATATTCCTCGAACCACTCCAGAAATTTTAGCATGACAAGAAAAGAGACGAAAAATTAAAAGGAAAAAATGATTTGAAAGACCTTTCAAATCATTTTTTTCTTTTAATTTTTCTGAGTTCTGTAATTTTTTATTGCAAGGTTACATGTATTCGACTCAGACTTCTTTAACCAGACGCTGCGGTAAAAATGATCAAACTAGGACGGGAGGAGTCGCCCTGTGACTTGAGAAGTTGAAACTATTATCCAGGGATGAGAAAGACAAAAATTTTGGGAGGTTCTATGAAAATGAGTTCTGCTAAGCTTAACATGCAAGAGATCAATGACACAGGTGGAAGGGTTTGGCAGAAAACAATATTTATATTCCTCCATCCGTCCGTCCATCCGTCCGTCCGTTCATATCTCTATAGTAGGAGAATTAACACATCGGTGCGAATAATTTATCTGGTGTCACATTTCGAAATACGTAAGTGTAGAAAATACGGTCAAATTAACACAATCCGAAGATCAATTTGAGCTTTTGTACACACACAATCCAAATAAGGGTTTTAAAACTTGTATGAGCTACAAACAGTTACTAAAGTTCCATAATAATTGCTACATACCATGTGTGAAAGCATTGTGGTTTTAGGCAGTGGACTTTTGATCTAAGGCTTGCAGGTTCGAGTCCTGGCTAGATCATTATGTTGTGTC
>KN885295.1:29884-42298 GCA_000934455.1 Apostichopus parvimensis
CCTACAGGTACTATAATGGCTGATATTAGCTCTTCTCATGTTAGCGTAATGTGAGGTGGCAAATCATTCCATCTGTACAGGGCACAACACAGAACTGGTGTTTTCAATTTAAAGCCTGGCCCGGTGAATGAGCAAGGTGGAATGTACGGAACCGTCTAAATCCCAACAATTCAGGATGCTTAAATTTAAACCGCATCAAACCAAGTAAATCTTACGGTATAATTCCCAACCATCCCCAGGTTTAAACTGCATCAAACGAGGTTAATCTTTAACGGTCTAAATCCTGACCTCCCGGGTTAAATACAGAACAGGTGTTTAAGTTTAAACCGCATCAAACAAGGTCACTCTTAAACCTCAACCATCCTTGCTTTTACAGAACAGGTGTTTAAATTGAAACTCAATCAAACAATGTAAATCTTATGGTCTAATTTCCAACCATCCCGGCTTAAATACAGAACAGGTGTTTAAATTTAAACCGCATCAAAGGAAGTAAATCTCAGTCTAAATCCCAACCATCCCGGGTTTAAACCGCATCAAACGAGGTAAACCTTAAGGTCTAGATCCTGACCGTCCAGGGCTTAAATACAAAACAGGTGTTTAAATTTAAACCGCCTCAAAGGAGGTAAATCTTACGGTCTAAATCCCAACCATCCTGGCATCATACAGAACAGGTGTTTAAATTCAAACCGAATCAAACAATGTTCACCTTTATGGTCTAATTCCCAGCCTTGTACCCACAATCAGTTGTGGGTGAATATGCTACCATAGACGTTTACTTTGACAAAGCTGCATAGCTAGGCTATATATTTTATAATACAATAATATTTTATAACCTGAGATGGGGTGGGAGGGGGTGGGGAGTCTCTGAAAAATAGCTACAAATTAAGGAATATGCTGTATTGTTCCAAATGTTGGGTGTGATGAGGAATGGGGGGGGACTGTGTCGGTAATAATTTTCACAGTAACGATTTTGTTACAAAGACATGGTTCCATCACAGGAGGTAATTTAAGCACCGCCCAACAATTTGGACCAACACCTATTGAGAAAACCCTGCCTTCTTTCCCCACCACCTACCCATCTCAAATCTGTGTCTTTATATATTTGCATTGCATGTTACTTCACTTGAGTTAAATGCTCCTCAAATTGGCAAGTTCAAATATCATTTACTCCAATACCGTAAATTTTGCACCTCTCTTATTTCATTATTTAAATATTGCTTGAACTTTATATAAATACAGCTGAATTTCATCCTTCTTAATATTTGATTTGTTGGATGAATTTGACATAAATATACCATTTTTTCAGGCTCTAAATGTTCCCTGTTACATTCATGTACGGTATACAAACCCACAGAATGTGGCAACTTTCAACACAGTACATATCATACGAAAAACACAATGCAAATTATATAGTCTTTTTGATCAGCAACTTAGGTAGATTCTGGTCAGAGGTCTTAACCTGGTTCTAGATCTCTCCGGGTTAAATTCAAGGGTACAGAATGACGTTTATAAATAGTGGACACTCAGCCCCACCCCACCCCCCCCCCCCCTGTCCAGAAGGACCCATCACTAGACAAATCACGGGGGCGGGGATAGCCCCGCCCCCCCCCCCGCCCCCCCCCCCGACCTTATAAACAAATTCATCGCAAGCAAAGAGAAAGAGGAAAACTAAGACAAAACTTAAATCATCACACTTTTACAATCTTCTTTTTCAGCTCAACTAAAAGTAACATAATAATTCTTTGTTCTTCCTTGTCCTCCACACCCCTCTACCACCCTCCTCCCATCCCCCCCTCCCTCCTCCCTTCCCAACCAGATTAAAAATTGTCATCACTTCTATAGTCAGCCTCTGGGTACAAATCAAAGGAAGAAGAATATGCATGATTAACGACAGCTGATGAGACAAAAATGCAAATCTCTCTCTTGATACACCACCCAATGCACAGGCAAAGGCTAAATTAAGCTCTACGACATGGAGAAAATACATGTTAGTTTGTACAGCAGGGGAGACTAGATTAGATGACTCCCTCATGGATTCACCCAGATTGTCACCATGGCGACAAGAAAAGTCATTATTAACAGATCATAAATGTGTTGATTAGAAGAAAATGCTTTTGGGAAAAGAGTTGGCACTATTATCTTCTTCTTCGAGCTGTGGCGAATCTTCGATTCGTCAGGGCCGCGTGAGGAAGTTGAGACGTCTTAAAACATCGACGGTACAAATGAGTATATTTTTAGCGTTGTTTTTTTTTACCTTTCGTTAGAACCCCTTGGAATATATTATGATCTTAGATTTGTTCTTTATGCAGCCTCAAAGGTGTGATTAGCGTTTTGAATGAAAAACTAATATCTTTTTCAGCTCCAAGCGATGTCTTTTCCACATCAATATCTTCTTTTCTGTATCTTTTTTTGTCCAGGTTCAAAACTAATTGCATGTACGTTCTGAGAATTGCTAAAACTGGCAAATGACCAAAAAGATCTATCTATGGGTATATTAAAACCTAGCTCTGGGGTCAGAAATCTTGACATACTTCAATATCTGTAATATTCAAGATTTGAACAATATGATATGATATGATTCTTCTTGAGATGAAGGGTATCTTCTAAGGCTTCTTAAGTGGTCTATTATGCAGACCGCTGAAGAATGACATTATTTTCATACTACAGTACTTGTAGCATGCTATAAGGATTGGGGGCAGGAGTGCATTGCCGATTAGGGCAAAGGGGGGATTAACCCCTTTTTTTGTACTAGCGGAGGTTAAGATGTCATCTCATCAAGTGGAAATTGAGTTCTAAATGGGGGGAGCCTGAGGGGGTGAACATTTTGGTAAAATGAAGGTTGTTTAGATGGTTTTTCAAATTTGAAACAAATGTTCAAGAATTTGTTACTGTTTAGGTTGTACCACATATACATACATCGTATATGAAAGTATTTACGCTAGGATTTTTGGAATATTCTGTTCACTAGGGAGGGGGGAAGGGGAGGGGTTGCACCTCTTGAATGTATCAGTACTAATACAGAGTAAACCAAATGTTCAGCTATTTATTATGATTTTATCTTGATGGAAGATAGATTAAGATCTGTAATACACCTCTGCTGGTATGTTGCTAAATATTGTTTTTACATATCTAGGTCAAAACTGTAAAACTTGTTGGAAACATTCTGTCTCATGGACTTTTAAGAACGGTTACCCAAATCCCCTTGGTATATTGGCCAGAACATGACAATAATTTCGCAAACAGTTAAAGTTTCAAGGTTAACAGTCTCGTATCAAGGCAAGGCCTTATTTCTCGCACGACGTTTAAGCACAAACTTTGACCTCAGGTCATCGGTAACTTTATTCGTCACACCCGCACACTCACATGTGCACATTTCAAGAGTACAGTCACAGGACAGGACACTACAGTGTGCCACATCCACATGTCCCCCACCCTGGGGGACTTCCCACGGGGTGCAGCTACAAACCCAGTTGTGCCTGCAACTACATAATAGTATAAGTTACCTCGCAAGTCCCAATTAATACACCTGGTTAATGAGTCTGAGAGAGAGATTGATTGAATTGTGCACACTTTGGTGTGTAGGTGTGACAAGTTACCAAAGACCAGGGTTTAGTTGTAAAGTCTTGTGAGAGGGCCTTGGCCTTAAACAAGACTTTGAACCTAAAATTAAACAATTTTAGAAAAGAGTCTAGGCAGTGGAGGATTATGTGCTTTGCCCGAGGATACGACGTAAATGATGAGTTGGCCCGGACTCACACATGCAAAGATTTATCCTTAGAATCGCAAGTCCATTTGCCTTTATAGCCATTTGACCACGGCGCCCTCTCTCTACACTTCGTGGGAATTCTATCCGAGAATTTTCATCAAGTTTGGTCAAGGAAATGAATCGACGTTCGCTGTCAGTTGTCAGACTCTGACAATTACATCGACATTCTTCACTTTTGAAAAATAATTTAATTTTTCACTTCAAATTTATTTTCTGACATGTATGTACACAGCAGTCAATGCAGGTGTCTGGTATACTGTATATATACAATAAGTGCACAATGACGGACACCAGAGAAAAACAAAGGTCGCTTATCAAATTTTGTGACCGCAAGAGAATTACTCAAACCAGAAGAAAAAGACAGAAGGAAAGGCTTATAAGCAAGAAAAGACTAAGGAAAACAGAGAAATATAAAATTATTATTGAATGGAGACTTAATATCAATAACTAATTTACAATTAGATAGGATTTCAAGTTATTTGGAAATTGCTGAGAGTAACTATAACCCCGGCGTATACAAGCATTGTACCGGCTCGATCTTTTAATACAATGGGTTTCCCGCTTCAGTAGAGAATGCTTTAAAAATGCAGTAAAATTATTAGTACCCAAGGATATAATAAAAAAAAAAATGGTAAAAGTCACTTCAACAGGGTGGAAATTTCCAAGTCTAAATAAAATACATCCATCAAAGATGATTCATGGCACACATGATTGGGAGCACTGCAGTAGAAATAAACCCCTATTAATTCATCAACATTAATACATTAAGTGATAGAAATCATTTTAAGGGGAGAAACTCACCTAAACAAGTAGGAAAAAAGAATGTGTCCTGTCCTTTGCCATACAGGCTGCAGACACCTTTCTTTTTTTTCCTTTTTTTTTCTTTTTTTTTCTTCTTTTTTTTTCCTTTTTTTTTCCTTTTTTTTTCCTTTTTTTTTTCTTTTTTTTTCCTTTTTTTTTTCTTTTTTTTTTCCTTTTTTTTCTTTTTTTTTGGTATGTTCATCCACATACTGTATACAATTTAAGATTACAAGACTTGAGTAAGCACAGAAATGCAGGTAGTTTTTAATTTTTTTATTAAATTTCTTTACAAAGAGGTGGCATACACATGTGCAAATAATGGAGCTATAAACATCATTTTTACATACAGCTAAGGACACTTAGGCATAGTTTTTTCAGTGTAACGGCAGTTCAAAGGAAACCATGAAATCATTCAAGCAGAACAGTGTAGGGAAAACTAAATGACTTTATATTACATCTTCAAATTAATGTATAATCTCATTTTACCCTGTGGAAAATAAATGTCAGTCCCTGATAAGACCTATAGATTGTCTTGTTCACATTTGAGAATTCTAGGAGGATCCCAGTCTTTCTTTGGTTACAAGCAATTTATAGTCAGCCAAAGATTTGGGGCCAACACTGATGACCTTTGACACTAATGATGCACCAACACCAACATATTAAACTTGCAATGATTGCCCTAACTTTTGTCTGTTAGGCTTCTATAGTACACTCACTATATATGGATTTTAGAGTCACCTTAACCAAAGTCCTCTATGCGAATAATCTCATCTAGAAAACTGTAAATTCCTCCAAACACACCGATACCGATGTTCCAATAGGTTCTCAGTCCAACGAACCATTCGAACCTTACTTCTAAAAGGACGTGTAGGCCTACAACAAAAGTAAAGCAAATAGAAGCTTTACTATGAAGTACATTGGAGCTACAATTCAGTGCATACTGCATTTGCTCACTTTTATGTACAGTACGTCCAGACACCATTTGAACACAAAAATATGTCGGAGAATTGACCAACACTAATGCCGACAAATATTCCAAAAGTCAAAAACTGTTGAAAAAAAAAAAAATCCCAAAAATATATATAACAAGTTTTTAAAACGTTTGTGGCCATGTAAGAACATATCTAACAATTCTTGTGACATTAATGTACAGTCCCTTATATACAGTTCCTTCAAACCATGTTAGTTAATCACTGTCCTCTCAAGGTAGCAAAAACCCTTTCCTTTCCCGAATAATCTTTACTCGGTCACCTCTTTCCCCCTCCACCTATACCTTTAAAGGTGATTTCCTTCCCCAAAGCTGCACCTCAAGTTTTCCTACAAATAGTACATCTGGTTCCTGCTTCATACCTTTCTCTTCATTCACCATCTCCCATTTTTTTTGGTATCGTTCCCCTCCCAGCACTCTACCATACCTATCTAGTACTCCTTCCTCTAAATGCTTTGTCAGCATATGAAACAGATCTTAATATAAGACGAAATAATTAGTTTCATTAGTTGCAAGAAACTGGTCCCTTATATGTGGTATCTATTCATACCACTGAAATAATCAGCTAACATGTTTGAGGGGTAAGGTAAAAACATTTCAAAATTTATTTGTATATTCACCTTTCTTTTCTTTTCTTGTAAGATCAAATCTGTCCCAAATTGGGGAAGTTCTCATTATAACAAAAAAATTGTCTTACCTCTGTCCAAGTGATATGTTTCACCTGCAAAAGAGTTTCAACTCCAGTGATTATAATCCCAAAAAGTTTTCACTCCATAATCCAAGGATAAAACTTGTCCTGATCCTAAAGACCTAATTCCAAATATAATATCCCAGTCGTCCGTCCACACAAACTCTCTCTCTCTCACCGTGCACTTCCTCTCCGTTTTCCGACTGTTTCGTTTTGGTGATTAATAACACACCGCTGTGAAAGAGAGTACAGAGGGAAGTGAACCAATCACGGACGCGCAAAGCTAATACACAGGCCTGTTAGAACCAATCAGATGTCATGATCACCGGCTATCAGAAGAGACAGACTAATTTGCGGTGAGAATTAACAACTGCCGAAGACAACTACGAGGGAGTTTCGGCAAATGTTAAAGCAGTATGACGATGTTTTACAAGGTGATCGGCTGTGGGAACCTTCTTCAGAAGCTTAATATAAAAAAAAAGTACTTTAATAAAGTGTGTTATGTCGTTAACATACTAGACCCATCCTAAACACTGAACACACATTGGTGCTGGATGAATTTGAAAAGCAAATGGAAGAATTGGGAGGGGGGAGGGGGGAGGGATGGGGCAGAGGGACGGGGCAGAGGGTCAAACCTGCCAAATCTTTGGATAACAGTTTTAATGGCGAATTTTTTTCGAAAATGATGCACCTTGTTTGACCGAGACCAAGAGTTTTGGCGGCATTAGAGAAATTAATTTAATAAATTAAAATTAATTAATTTGAGTGGCTGTCAGAAAAATTAACGCCATGAAATTCCACCTGCCTCAGAATAGATTTATTAACAAGTACCATAACTCCAGTTTTTTCAGTATTGAACTTCAGGGGGAAAAAACGAGACATCCAATTCTGAACAGTATTTAAACAATTTTAATACATAAAAATAAAATAAAGCTGTTAGCAAACTGCTTATCCACTAAAGAGCCTGTGTAAGAGAATATGTAAAAGTAAGTTGGCCTGACGTTTCGATCCTAGCAGGATCTTCTTCAAAAGGTAAATGACAAGTAACAGTAACAGCAGGGACAAAAACATGCACAGAATACAGACAGGGTTATGAGCAGGGTGAACACAAAGAGATAGATGTAAGGGGATTAATACATCATGGGTCAGAGTTGTGTATGATGTTGGCAATCAAAATGTTTATAGATCTGATGATTATCAGCAGAAATCCAGCAACTTTTGAACCCTTAGAATGAAGAACGGCATAAAAGGATCTCAAATAAATATATTAAATAACACCGGTCCCAACACAGAACCCCGACAAACACCGAATGAAACATCAACAATGTTAGCACAACTCTCTCGAATATTGTAAAATCTATAAATTATGAAAGTTATTATAGTATTTAGTACGAATGACATGTGACTAGCAGAAATGAGTGGGGGTGGGATGGGATGGGGTGGAGGAGACAAGAGGGGGTAGGGCATGAGAAGCGGGAGGCAATAAAATTATTTTAACAAGATGGAGATCTAAGAAAATGCAGAATACAGTACTTATAATGTCAACGTGTTGCAAAACCTTTACGATTGATTAAAAAACAGTGCAGCTAAAGAATTATTTTATGAGGTATTCCCATTGCTAAATGCTATGGAAAATGGTTCAATTGCTATATATATTATAGTGCAAGGATGGGAACCGCAGTTTTTGTTAACGGGAAACCATCATATTTAATAACAGATCAAATTCGGAGTCTTCAAAAGTGCTACACAAGATCTGAACACTAAATTATTCGCTGCAATGTGACACCTACAGTTGCAGAGGGAGGTGGAACAATTCGGGGGGGAGGGAGGGGGAAGGAGAAGGTGGGAGGTGCAAGAATGGGGAACATGAGAAAGGTGGAAGAATGGTGGAGGGAGGGGCAGGAGAAGGGGAAAGGGGTAGGAAAAGGGTAAAGGGAGAGGGGCAGCAGAAGGTGTGAGAGATGGCATACAATACAAATTATTCTGGGTGAAAAGGGATTCATGGTTTACTTGCTGGTATGTTACAAATTTCAAATGGTGCCAATGAAGACCAAAGCAATCTTGACATATAGTGTAGGCCTATTATTATTATTTTGGCAGTGGATATATAGCTGTCAGACGGTTCCCGATTCCAGTTTACTATTTAGCCGTCACTTCAAAACAAAACAAAGAAAACCAAAAAAAAAAACAAATGAAAAACAGAAAAAAAAAAAATCACAAGTCCGCAAGATTGATAACTGCGCATGTCAGACGGAAGTGACGGCTTAATAGTAAACTGGAATCGGGAACCGTCTGACGGCTATATATCCACTTCGTATTATTTAACTGCAGTGTGTGTTCCAAAACCTACAGACAGATCTACTACTATATAACACATGTGACAGTGAACTCTCGTGTCCATACTGCATGCATACAGTGAGAAAGTGGGGGCAGATAAAGTGGTCTACATGGTTCAAGTTTTTTTTTTCAACTGAAAAGTGTAGTCATTTATAGGTATACTAAAAAGCTTAGGCTATTTAAACTATGGAGCAGACAGATGTATCGCCTTCTGGAATATATAGCAAAAGAGGAATTAACCTCCCGACTTTTTTGGCTTTTGAAAAAATTTTCAGGAAGTCCATACTGGCGAATATTAAAATTTAAGTCTGCTGACCTACTCGAGCAAAACAGAAATGTCAGAAGCAATAGCCATCAATATATTACCCTGCATGGGGCCAGCCAATCCAACAGAGACGTAAGGCCTTCTGCAGGGAAAGAGGCCATTTTGTTCACAAATGTGAGCAGAGTTATATAAATGATCAATGATGCTCAGTTATAAATCACTGCAGCAACAATTAAAAATAAAGAAATTGTTTCATGTTAAAATATTTCAAAATTTAATTTATAACGTTTGTAAGGAAATGGAAGTGAGCATTTTTTTTTTTTTTTTTTTTTTTTTTTTGTAGAGAAAGAGGACTAGATTGGGTGATGGCTAATTTATAAGAATACACTTTAATTATATCTGGCACATTGTCATAGAGAAATGTAAAAAGCAGCAATTTGTCTTACTCTGGGTCAGGCTTTTTTTCAAAACCATGTTACGCTGAAATCCCATGATGCATTTTAATGTTTGACTATATGTAGGTTAAGTTGTCGAGTTTCCGTCAAATAAATATTCCATTTGCTGTTCGGATGAGCAAATTATAGTACATATATGAAAATGGAATCTGGGTTACTGCAATACATCTTTTAAATCTATAATGGAGGTATTAAATATAGTTCAGGCCTGCAGACATTAAGAGGGGAGTAGGCAGGGGGTAAATGTGGTCCTAGAGTCAGTCCAATGGCTCAACTACAGGGCCTGGAGAAATATGAAGTTTGGAGTATTCTCATTTTCATTCAAATATATATATATATATATATTTATACACCTAGGATAAAATGAAGACTTTGCCGGGGAAAGAATGATTAGTTTGTTTTAATTATGTGAATATAAACCTGATAGAGAATATAGATTGATCGATACGACCTCTTGCTATTACAGTCGTAGGGAATCATTTTAGCGTTCAAAGTTAGCGTAGCAGTTTTGTAGGTTATGAGGTTTGTCTCTCGATCATTAAAAACTATGAATCGATACAGCATACAAAAATGCTATATGCATCTTTGCAGAGCTCTGTATATAAGCAATTTGACAACTCTGTAGAGCATTTTACGATGCCATACTGGATAAACTATTTCCTGGTTCAGAGTAATAGTCGTTGTTAGTATTTAGACATTGCCCAAAATAACTTGACCAGAACACAGAAACTCATGCTGAAAGAGAGATCCCCAAAAACTTAAATTTAGCTTAATTTTACAATCTGAGCAATACATGAACATGCATGTTATCACATAACTACACTATTCCCACTATACTGCCCCTCCCCTTCCCCCTTCTCCTAATTCTCCCTTCTCCCAATCTTCCCCTCACCCAATCCTCCCCTCTCCCAATCATACCAGGCCCCTCCCCTACCCCCTTTCTCCCAATCCTCCCTTCTCCCAATCTTGCCCTCTCCCAATCCTCCCCTCCCCCAATCCTCCCCTCCCCCAATCCTCCCCTCTCCCAATCCTCCCCTACCCCAATCCTCCCTTCCTAATCCTTCAATCTCCCAGTCTTTCAACCTTTCCTAATCCTCCCTCTACCAATCCTTCCTTGTCTATTCCTCCTTCTCCCAATCCTCCTCCTAATCCTTCCTTCTCCTTTTAATCCTACCTTTCCTAAAATCCTACCTGATCCCTTTTCCACGTTCAAAGTTTTGTGCTTACCATAACCCATCACTGGGCTAGATATCTCCGATACTATCATCTCTGATGCACACGCTGCTGACAGGAGACATCTCCTAGGTCTGATTCTTAGACAGCCTCTCCATGGCTTCGTCTTCATCACTTCGAAGATAAACTGCCTCTTGAATGTATTGGTTGGGACGATTATAAGTCAAAGACAAACTCCCTACAGGGTGGAGAAAGAAAATGTAGATTAACCTCTGATCAAAATTAAACAACAATGTTTTATGTCAGAGAATGCCCATGTACAGAGATCAGTGATCCATTACAATGACACATGCTTGAAGGGAGAAGGGGGAGGGGGGTAAGCAGGGGCAGCAAGCGAGTGACTGGAAGAAATGTAGTGAGTGAATAGAGGAAGGGTAGAATAAGGGGCAGGGGAAGAGTCCGAGAATGATAGCATAAGAAAATGGCTGTTGACAATGAGGGACCAAAAGTGAATATATCAGCAGTTCAATTTATTATTAGTAAGTACTGATAAGACCACAGCCAACTTGAATGACAAAATGATTAATTTTCCGATGAATTTGAAGAAAAAGAAAATGTCCATTCCAAAGCACTCACACTTCCACACCACACCATCAGTTCTTCCATTAATTACTCGTTTTCCTCCAAACCAGCCCTATGATGACCCACTGATGGGAAACTTTTGGTCCACCATCATATATGGCCGCCCCCCCCCCCCCCCACCCCCTCCACCACAGACCATCACAGGGTAATATGTAGGGAGTATGTTTCAGCAATATGTCAGCAAATGTTTGATGCCAGAGAGTGGCCAACTTGGCCAATGTAGAACCTTTGTAACCAGATTAAGATTAGTTTTGTCAATCTGGAGAATTAAATCTTCAGGAATAATGACCAATTGACCATTAAATTACATTCCAACAGTTTTTTATTAATTGAATGAACACATTTGAAAGTTATATAAAAAAAAAATCATTTCACACACTACTATGGAAAACTATGGAAAAATCTTTTAATATTAAAACTTAACAATTTTATTATTATTATTATAGAGAGGGAGAAAAAATTCAAATTGATTATCATGGTTTAAAGAATGCTATCCAACTGGTGTCATACATATTTATTTAAGTTTTTATTTTACTCAAAAATAAAAATAAAACAAGCTTTTTACAAGAGTACTTCAATTTGTTTTTTTCAAATGTCGTTAAAGTATGTATCTAGACCTTAATGACACACACATAAATGAGTACCTCAACTTTCCATCAACTATTTGATCTTGTTTGATCTTCACCTAAGATCTACAGAATTGACAATCAGAATTTGATCTAATATACTGTTAATACATGAACTGTTTACCCATTGTTTTAATACCTTCTCACCCATTCCTCTTTGACATTATGCACTTTCAATTGTTACCTTCGCCAGCTAAGATTGTCTTTAATATCTGTTTTTTTCTTTTCACCTCCACGTTTCGAATCCTCTTAGTACAAAAGCCTGCGTGACAACCAAGCATTCCTCCCGGTGACATCCTTTCCAAGGAAGACACGCTAATTAAAGCAACACAAGTTTATATCGCAGACGGATCAATATTTTAGAATGTAGGGTCTTTAAGAGCTCACACAGACATAATATTTAATCAAACTATAGCCAACTAAACTAGAGACATCCTCCACAGCCCGGTAAATATGGAGCAAACTTATGCGTCATAGAGTTATTGTCCAAGTTTTTTCTTCTCTTTATTTGTCTTCATCTTCTTCTTCTTCTTTTGATTATCGATATTGAGAGATTACAGAGTTTGTTTACAGCCTTCCATAGCAATATCAATAATCCAGATAGAGATGGCACGTAAAATCAACTTAACGTTGGATAATCAACTAAAGTGCACAGTGAGACAGAACTTCATTC
>KN885295.1:51629-69777 GCA_000934455.1 Apostichopus parvimensis
AATCCAGAACAGTGAAAAACCTTCCAGCCTCCACCGGGATTCGCACCCGGGCCTCCCGCTTTATATGCGGACACCCTAACCACTGGGCTATGGACGCTGATTGTATGTCCTGAGGTTCGAATTCGGTAAGGAAGGTTTTGTTTGAATGATTACAGACACTGCCTATTATTACTTTATAAAGCTTATTTTTTGCTTTCATTTGGTTTTTTTTCTCAAAGGCAATAATAATTAGGCTTGGGAAAGAAGCAGAGACTGAGGAGTTATTCAGTCATGTGAAGATTATCATGCAAAGTATGTATTTTATATCCTCCTGCAAGCTGGAACTCGCGAAGAAGCCATCATTGGCTTATCAAAGCCGCAAGCTGACCGAAGTCAGTCTCTTACATTCATATTTAACGTCCATGATTATGAATTGTCAACAACTCTGTAACTGGACGACATACATTAATCTTGGAGTGACTCGAACTCGGGGACTTATGATTGAAAGTACTCACCATTATGCAAACAGCATCTACAAACCTACACCTAGGGTTACCATGTGTCTTTGGTTGAAAAGTGGAACACAACTTCCTCGGGAGGTGTCTAAGATGTCTCCCCTTTCATGTTGAATGTTGGATTTCAAAGAGAGCTATATATACCAAATGGTGGCATCTTTCAAAAAAAAGTTTCACAGCCTAAACCTTGCACCGTTTCAATAGTAGCCTAAGCATGAGAGACAAATCTTTATCACTCAGCAAGAAGTACATTCACTTCAAAACCTTTTCTTTTCAAAAGAAGCTGCACTCATTTGAAAGAGCTCAAAATAATAACTGTTCTGAAAAGGGAATTTCCAGCATTCTAACCAAGGGTGCTAGGACATAATTTATAAGTGTAGTGTTTACTAATCTCGTAATCAAAGTTAAATGATTGCGTGAAACTGAAAGCACATGCTAACACGCCCAGTGAATCTGTGTGTTGACGCCCTGGCCTTCATGATTAACTCAAAAAGTTC
The DNA here is from genome assembly GCA_000934455.1 of Apostichopus parvimensis. Classification (NCBI taxonomy): domain Eukaryota; kingdom Metazoa; phylum Echinodermata; class Holothuroidea; order Aspidochirotida; family Stichopodidae; genus Apostichopus; species Apostichopus parvimensis. Next base: position 52,621 of record KN885295.1, read on the forward strand.
TACTTATGCAGTTTCACTGAACGAAAAACTTACGTCAGAAAACACGGGTCAAGGTACGCAAACCAGTTCGTTTGACCAGCAGATTCGACAAATGTTTAAAACGATCTCTTCAATAATTACGAACAACCTTACGGTTATGGACTCACGTTACCGCTATGCTCGTATGAGGGTATTTAAAAACTCGTAGCAAATGCTAGCCAATTTGTGTGGAACTAGTTAGGCCCAGAGCCGTATGGCGCCCTCTGTTAGTACTATTCACGATTAGAGAGCCCCATCGATGTTACACACTATGTGTCAATACTGCGAGGAGTAAATATAGTTCAAAACTGAAGTCAAAATCTTCTCGATACGGAAAATTTGCGAGTATATCCAAGAAACGGCTTATCGAAAGAAAATGTCCCAAACATTTTCTATTTTCCTCTTTTTATTTCAGCATGATGGCAGATCATTTTTACAGTCATTCCTGTTTACCTTAACTTACACAACATTTATAAATGAATATTCATTGGTCTAAGGTTGATTGTGCCACCAGTGGGGAATTTCTTACTTACTGTACTTTTTATGTCCCACTTCCAAAGCAATTGTACTGACAGTATGAAAATATCCTGTTTCTATCAGATTTAAGGTTGGGAACTGTTCGTACTGTCAGTACAAGTGCTTTGAAGCACGCTATATGAGGATAGTATAAAGTGGTATTAGCATTGCAAAATTGTCCCAATAGCTGTCATTGTGGTGGCAGTACAATAATCACTGGATTATTCCAAACCATGAATTTCAAGATCATGATACAACCCACCCCACTTGGGCCAATATTTTTTATAAACTGTCCTCCAATATCATGCTTCAAAGCACTTGTACTGACAGTATGGGCAGTATCAATATCTTGTTTCCATTGGAAAAAGGTTAGGAACTGTTCATACAGTCAGTATGAGTGCTATGAAGTATGATTCGAGAGGACAGTATAGAGTGGCAATTGGAAATTTGCCCCGACTAGATGATGCAACTTTGCTTTATCATCATTATTCATATATTGTGTGCTACAGTCAGCCAGTTGGGACTTTTTCCTAACACTAATACCACTCTATACTGTCCTCCCACATCAAAATCTCGCTTCAAAGCATGAGTGTTGAAAGCACAAACAGAGCCTAAAACTGTATTCTTGATTGACACAGGACATTCATATACTCATCAGGATGTGTGCTCTAAATACTGTCCCATCTGGGTGGGTTGTATTCTTGTGAGCCTTGCCTTGTCATTCACATTATATGCTGTGTAATGGTATAATTATTCAAAAGCCTGACATAACTCGATTAAGTATTCATATTCCCTCCCTCCCTTCCCCCCCCCTCCCTCACCCACCCTTCTCAAACAAACAACAATTCCCAAACAATCTAAAACTCATATTTGTTTCAGTTTTTTCCTTTTTAATACTGGTTAGAATCCACTAACAAGTGCTAAAGACCTCTCACCAATTCATGACAACTAAACAAAACGGAAAATCTTCTCGGTGCTAGATAGATATCGAATCTTTTGAATGAACTTTATAATTTTACTGGAGTTCTGTATTATTCAAAACTTAATTGACATAACTGGGTCACGATAATTCTTCATCGGATGACATAACTGTGCCACGATTCTTTGTTGCCAGAATCTTTGCCTCTTCTCGGCTGCAGTGATGTGATCGACAAAAGCTACGTAGTGCAAACCTTATACCATGATTACTTATAGTTCCTATACAAAAGAAAATTGTCTAAATGTGTTTGATTAAAGAAGCTACTAAAAAAGTTTTAGTGAGAGTGACAACAAAATATCAAAGTCCTGTTATGTCTTTTTACCCAGATAGAGAGAATCATGATATTATAGCTGTTTTCATGATGATGGAGATGTCACAGAACGACATAGTAATGTGTGACGTTATCGTGATGTCGCATGTCATGATGGTATGTATGTGGCATCATGGATGCTGATGTCATGGAAGGTCGAGTGATCCATGAGGTCAGGATGGTGTCACAGGTCGTGGTCATCTGTTAGGTCGTAGGCTGTGATGTCACAGGTCGATGGTACTCTGTGAGGTCATCTATAGGATGATATGTAACAGAAGTTGATAGTAATTCGGGAGGTCATGTCATGGATTATAGTCATAATAACCACTACTCAGTGATGTCATCGATGGTAGTCAGGGTAACAACTAAGTCATAGATGGTAGTCATGGTAACAACTTATCACTGATGTCATAGATGGTAACCATGGTAATCAGAGTAGCCATGGTTGATGATATCATGGATAATAGTTGTGTTAGTCACTAACCAGTGATGTCACAGATGGTAGTCATGGTAACTAAGTTACGGATGGTAATTATGGTAACAACTAATCAGTGATGTCATGGTAGTCATGGTAACAACTAATCAGTGATGCCATGGATGTTTAGTCATGGTAATCAGAGTAGCCATGGATGATGATGTCATGGATAATAGTTGTTTTAGTCACTAATCAGTGATGTCATGGTAGTCATGGTAGTCATGGTAAGAACTAATCAGTGATGTCATAGAATAATGGTCAATTGCCATGGTAATGAGTGTCCTCATGGATGCTAAGATGATGATATACAGAACACTACTAGGTGTAGTACTCAACATAAATCCTATGGCTGTGTTTTTTCACGCATTGCAGGTACCGACAAGGGTCACGTGGACTGTTCGACTCGTTAGTGACAGAATTGGAACAATGGCGATAGCGCTAATAAGTGTCGACGAATGCAAGACAATATCCTACAGAGGTACCATCCGTCAAACTTGAAACTGACCAGAGTTCACTTTCCTTTCGAGTAATTGAAGTAATGTAGAAAATCTCATTAACCTGGTGTTAATTTGAGTTTAATAGGGAAACAAATTCCATACCATGATCTGAAGATTTCTAGAGTTTGATTTGATTAAGCTTGATTTAGTTTATAATATCATTGATTCTGACAGACTGGAGAAAAGTTGCTTCACATAATCCCCCATAGGATCGATGCTAGAAGACAATTATCAAAATCACTGTGTAAACTTATCTACTTTTCGGGATATATTTTTATGCCGGTCAAAAGTTTACCAAGAATGAGCAATTTTCACTTTGGTGAAACATGATTCTATTAACCCTTCATATGATGATTGTTTCATTGACATAATCGTTAGGGAGCTGACATTTTGTTGCTCCGTCAGAAACCTGGTGAAGTGTAGCACCTTTTTTTTTTAAGGTCCAGAAAGTAAACAAACACAATCTACCTTGGTGAACAATAAAAAAAAGCATTTGGCAGTCAATCACTAGTTCATAATTTTTTCCAAAAATTATACCCAGTAACTCAGCAAAAGTCCTCACAAAGAAAAATCATAATAAATTTAAAAAATAATGCAATCATGGACATTTCCATTTGGCAGCATCTCATACGGTTACGGTATATCACACATCACCCTTCCTCATACCACTCAACACGTTACCAAATATCACTTCTGCATTAGAAATTTTGGCATGTAATCCAAAAACCAGGAGCAACCGCATCTCATGAATAATGACCGGATCCCACCACAGAGACCATCTTCATCCATATCATCTCTTGTGGGTTGCATCCAGTTTGTTTTGGCTTTCAATGGTTGTGTCTGTTGGACTTGCTTCAAGTCTTTGGTGGGTTCAGCGACACCAGGAACATCCCCCTGGAGAGCTTGGCGCCGTGGACTGGTTGATTGTCCGTCGGAGGGTAGATCGGTTCGGCCTCCGTCACGTAGACGTAACTATTTCGCGTTAAGGTAAACAAGAAACGACGAATGTCTTCTGACTTACCATAAACCTTAACTACTACCTCGTTAACCATTTTGTTAATAATCTGTAATTAATCATCAATAATCTGTATTCAATATGATTTCTTTAGTTCCAAGAAAATGCTACATGCAACCACGCAAACCATCTAGACCAAGGTCACCCAGTTTTACAGCACATAATAACTACTTTATAAAAGGCGCAACCAGAGCGAGAGATTGTCTGGGAAATGATAAACAGAGCTTGACGGAACATAGACAATGATCGGTAATAACAGGAATGAAATCAGACACCTTGGGAGTACAAAGAAACTTTTTTGGGGGGGGGGCTTTTTTGTTTGTTGTTGTTTTTTGGAGCTAGTAGAGAGGGGGTGGGGGGAAATTTTATTATACACTGCTGACATTTCAGTAGCTTGACAAAGTTTGAAATTGTGATGAATCAAAGTTAATATGATGCCATACGTAATGACTACAGATTGTAGATGCCGGTCTGAGGACTTAGTTACATTGAAGACAGATCGAAACGGAAAGTCTGAATGTTTGGGGTTTTTTTTTTCAAGTCCTTCAATTTCTAAGTTTTATCAAGAAAGGATACGGAAAACGAAGAACCCAGAAGCTGTTCTTGGTGAGGGTGATGCTATCCTCTCCGCACTCTGGATAAAAGACCGGACAGGGGTGCGCACCGGGCCTCACTCTGGGGTTCAGCTGTACATACAGAGGAGCTTCTGGCGTGACAATGAAGGCCCTTATAAGTTGACCCAATGGTGGTTTGGTGGTTCTGTTGGTTAAAAGTATAATATATACCATTTACATGTGAGAGATGCAACACATATACTCAAAGGATTCATATTCAGGACTGATTCTGCAGGTAAAACCTGATGCAAAATAGATTCATTATTTTGCAAGGATTTATTTTGGCAATCTACCCGGCAGGTTATATATACTCAGTGCTGTTTTTAGTAGGCTTGTCAGTAGGAGGGGGATGGCGGGGAAGGCAATGCGGTAGGGGGGGTGGGGTGGGGGGGTTTAAGCAAAACTTATTAATAAACGATAATATTAACAAACATTCAGTTAGAGATATAAAAATTTCACCGAAATGATCACCTCACAGACATGTCAGCACTACAAATAATGTAACCGCATAGCCTCAGTGTCTGGTATTTCTTTATGCTTGTAAATCATGAAAAACACATCTCCAGTATTCAAATCGCAATGAGACTATTACGTTACCCACCGTATGCGATTAAACATCACATCGGCAGTCTTTGGAACAAAAGTGATTTTCTAATCTCAAAACTTGCTATGGGTCCCGGGGGGCCAGGGCCACGTTGGACCTGCCTTAAATATGGCACAGGCCGTAGCCGACAGTAAAGAACTCTCAGAAATGAAAAAGACATGTTAAGGACCAGGAATGAAATGAAGGTTTCCAGAACCGGGGACCAGGGACCAATTTCTGTAAAAAGTGGGCCCCTGGTTCATACACATTTCAGTGGCACCTGGGGTCATTTGGTATTTCCTAATGTATCATATATACATCTGCTGATGTCCAGGACTATCCTGCAGCTACAAAGTAGCACATATCGTTTATTTTTGCCTGTTTAGAGGGGTCACTTGGCTGGGCACTACTAAAGGCCCGTCCGTACACCACATATACACCAATGGCAATAGACGTAAAACAAAACCACATGTCGAGCAAAAACATCTTCCATCGCACGCTATACTTTGACCACGTTTTGGTTCATTTGCCATCTATCCCCCCTGATATATATCGGAGTATGAACCGGCTACAAGATTTAAGAGAAGACCCCTGGCATATCTTGTCAGGGGTCTAAAGGGGGCTGTTTGTCAAGTTATGCTAAGCTCATTCAGCCTCTGGTCGTCTGCATTTGTCACTCTTGGTTAAGGCTATCTCCTTTGATACTCTGTATCGCTTGTTTACAAACTTTTAATACTTCCTTTTTCACTCAAGTAACATAATTTTGATCCACATGCTGTAGTCAACTCTTATAATGTCAAATTAAACAAAGACGCAATGAGTTGGTTCAAAAGCCTTAATTTCTTATGAAAAACCAACACATTAGACTGAATCAGATTCTTATCTCACAGTAGACTATTTCTTTGACACACCTGAAATGTTTCCATTTTGAAGTGTATGAGGCATTACACAAGAGTGTCAAACTTTGTTTGGCTTTTCAAAAAAAACGTAAAAAGACTTTCTTTTAACAAATATTTTGTATTGGCATGTCCCCTTTTTATGAAGTTTAACCAACCTGTGTCATATCCAAGTATAATTGAATACATCTTTATCTATAAAACAAAATACTTGGTGGTTTACAAAAATTTGGCTTGATCCTAACTATTGTGCTTAAATAATAACAGTTGTTTTAACAATGCAGAAAATGTAGTGTCCCCCAAAGAAATTAATGGGATATTTTTTTTTGGCGATGGCAAACCTTTCAAGGTTCGGTTCCAGTATGATCTAAGCAAGATTTAGTTGAACTATTAGAGAGAGATTTTTACATATTTTTAGGTATTTTGTCTACCTTTATGTAAAATTAGATGCAGTATTTAGCTTTAAAACGAAATATGATTATTATTATAAAAAAAGTATATATTTTAAACACAAGAGTTTCGGTAACAATGTGATTTGCGAATACAATAATTGTTTAAGCATATATTTTTGTGTGTTAGGAGAAATCAGAATACCAACAGAACCAGCAGAGAAATTGCTTCAGAAAAAAAACAAAAACAAAACAATAATACTTATTATATACCTAATTCTTGAATTTTCCAGAGAAAAATGAGATCGATTATTCACTCCTTCCCAATATTAAAATCATCCTGAACAGGAATTTGAGAAATTTGTGCCAATTTCTTGAAATCAAACAATTCAGGCATTCACATTGGGAGGAATTACAACAAGTTTCAAAATGTTAACACTAATTACAGACAAAAATAATTGTGATGTTGTTTTCTTTTTTTTCCGTAATCGTTACCTGCAGGTGCATGGTACATGAAGAAGCATGTCAGATGTCACCAGCTTGTTACCTCCTTCCTTAGGACCACCTGTCCCTCCCTGAGGCTTCGAGATCTTCTCTGGTCCCTGGTGGATAAACCGATGACCCCGGGGACATTCGTACTCCAGGCCGATGTAAGCTCTGAAACTATCTGGTATTAAAAGTGAAAGTGGAACAAAAAAATTAATATACAACTCATAAATATGTGAAAGTGTCATTACATTTATGATTGGTAACGAAATCAAAACTTTTGAGAACATTTCAAAATGTTGAAACGATTAACCTAAATCGTTCTTTTTATTTTTTCTTACTGTCATCTGTAATGAGGGTAGTCCTGCTCAGTGCAGAAGCACTGCTTTCCAGAGGAGCCCTCAATAAATGTTGCTTTTAGGTCATTATTTCAAATTAAACAATCCTGTTTTTTAAATTTTTTTTATGATAGGATAGCTTTTTAAATCAGTATCAAAATATTATTAATAAATAATATTAATAAATAATAAATAAATAAATAAAAAATATTAATAAATAATAAATTATTAATAAATAAAAATTGAACCTTGGAGAAACATGTCGTCTGGACATTTTCTTCCTTTTCTCATTATTATTGCAAATTCTGTCTCTTTCTTAATTAAAATAAAATTAAAATAAAAAACATGTATTGCTAATATACAGTTTGTGACACAGCCTTGATTTAAATAATCTGTGTCTCTCTAAAAAGACACAGCGTGTACATTACAACTTGCACTCTTACTGCCATTCGACAACAGCATGTGACAGGGATATCAAAGCTTTGTTAAGATTGGCAAACAGTCCAAGCAGCAATTTCAGTAGATTTTGATATTGAGTTTAAAAGCTATCCTACCATAAAATCCCCTCAAAAAACAAGATTGTTTAATATGAAATAATCACCTAAAAGCAGAAAGACCTTTTTTTACAAAAAAACCCAATACATCTTTGGACCTGTTATAGCAATTTTGACCATTTGCGATATGTTACTGGATAAATTATTTCATGTACTGCTACCATTCTGCATAGCATTTTTGAGGTTGAGAACGCACTAAAAATTTTATCCTGAAAAGGTCTGCGGGTAAAAGTCGAGCATTCCAACCACGGAATGATGGAGATGTCACAAGTTCTCCCATTTACCGACAAGAGACATAACTCTCGAGTGTAGACATTAAACAAGTCACGAGGTAAAATAATAACCGTCAGATCAGAAATAGATTACCTATTAAAATGTTCGACTTTCGTACCGATTATTGTTGCCGTGACGAAAGCATGAAGATAACAGCGATCTTTAATGTTTGGACAATGATAGAGGTACAATAAATCTATCAAAGAAGCAGTAAATGACTAACATGGTTTTAAGCAGTTGGATACTTAACCTTCCTACTATGATTTAACTGTGAAGCTATTAATATATGATAGAGGCATAAATAAAAAATAAAAAATTAAGAAAATAAGTTTTAAAAAAGTTAAAAATTAAAAAAAGACAAATTAAAAATTAAATAAAACACATTAAAAAAAACAATCATAATTAAAAAAAAGTGATGAAGGTATCATGAAGGAAGCTATTACACGTAAACAAGACACTTAAAGGAGTTAATGGTTAAATGATGAATGTTGCCGATCGAAGAACAATAAACTATTACATGAGGGTGACTTGGTGTGATCATGGCAGAGTAAAGGAAAATTGCCAGGTTACAATTTAACAACAATATCAACAATAATAATAGCACAAACCATTAATTATATGAAGCTGATCAGAAATGGACGACTATCGATAGGAGATATCCTAAGCGACGTTCAAAGGAACAAGAGGAAGTTTAATAGAACTTGGTGGGGAACGTTATAGGACTAGCTTACGAAGGGAACAGTGTTACATTTTGAAATTTGAATATTAACTTAGCCCGAGACTTTTAAACGAATATTCCACAAGTTTTTCATATTAACGGGGAGTATTTTTTATTTAATTTTTTTAATTTATCCGGTATCCTGTCCTCTGTATGCTATGCAAAAAGGTCAAACTGTTATGCGAGTGAAAAGTTCTATGATAGCAGTGTTTGCATACAAGAACTAAAGTCCTTTGAAAAAAAGAACAAACATTAAACCTGTCAAACGTGCTACACAAAATTTGAACGATAAATTGATTCTCTAATTTGTTGCAAATTAGACTTGCAGAGCCACACTGCACCAAACCATCTATACTCATAAGTATTACAGGTAAGGAGAAAATAACATTTGAAAATAACCTCCAACTACCACCCCCTCAACCCCCCCCCCCTCCCAGTCCAAGAAAAAAAGGAAACAGAATTTACACAGCTAATGATAACAACAATCACAGATAACGAGAGAGAAAGCACTGTTAACATTAACTGCTTATCTACTGCAAAAAGCCTTTGCAGATAAATTTATCAGAGTTTATAGGGGCCCGACATTTCGATCCTAGTAATATCTTCTTCGAAGGTAGTTAGAAGGACACGTTAGTAAAATAGACAGATGGGAGGACAACTAAAACTTGGATGATTTGACCACAGACGAACAAGTCAAAATTGGAGAGACCAACGTCCAGTTAGAATGATGAAAGTAGAGAATAGATGAAAGGGTTGGCAGTTTATTAGTGAAGACAGCATGAAAGGGCGGTCATTAGGAAGATAATAACATTTGACAAGTGTCAAACGACAATAAAACTGGTTAATCTGTCAGTCTGATAAATGTTGGGAAGTGTTATGTCACACTGATATTCCCCCCAAAGAGATAAGACTCATTTGTCCCACAGGTATTATCATGGTGTACTTTAAACCACATCACACCCCTCCCTTCCCCCCTCACTCCTCCTCTTCCTCCACAAAACACATAGAATGCACTGCTGTACAATCGGTCGTTTCAGGGATTTTTTTGTCCTAAATTCGATACGGTCGTCGAAGGTATATAATTGAATTATATTCTGTCTTCCTACCTCTCCTGTTACCTCTTCTATACCTCACCCCCACCCTCACCCCTGCCTCAATCTCCTCCCATAGCTACTACAATGGTCATGCACTTGCACTCCTCACCCTTCCACCTGCCTAGAGTAGTCTTACTTCTTCCTTCCATTTTACCCTTCTACAAATTCCCCCCCAGCCTATCGACCCCCTTCTCCATCTCCCTCCAAATCTTGAATAGACAACCATAGCTCACCCCTCTGGGTCTTCCTCTCTCTATTTCTGCCTCCCCTTCTTCCACTGGCCTTCTCCGGTTCCGGCCAGTTGACATCCATCTTGCTGCCTTTCGGGATGGGGATGTCCCAGGGGAGGAGAAAGTTCATCTCCCTTAGGAAGCCTGGTTGATCTAGACCTTCGGCGGGACAAAGACGAACGGAGACGTGAAAGATTTAAAAAAGTCATCCAAATTTTTAACTCACTGCATACATGAAATATACGATGTCAAAGAAGAGTATATAATCTGTTCTATACTGTTAAAGATTGTATTTAATCTGTTAAAGACGGAAAGTGAAAACCAAACCGCTATCGGAACGGAAAAACACTTTCGAAGAAGCTCGCTAGATTACTTGTGAGGAATAGATACCTTAATTAATGCTTTGTTTGAGAATAACCAAACAATTTTGAAGAGTTATCTCTTCTCTGGGTTTGCTTATTTCCCAAAACAACATGAAATTACACTAATGCAATGTGAAAGAAATGAGTAATGCAATGAAATTCTATCAAGATTAAATACATTATTCAAATACATTATTCATATTAACAGTTAAACAAACAGAGGAAAAATGACAAGAAAATTACAAACGAACTGGAAATGAAGCGGGTAACAAAACTGTTGGCTAGAATGATTGTTAGCAAAAACAGTTCGTTCCAAAACCTAATTACCAAAAGGCAAGGAAAATTTGTCATACTCTATATGCCATCATTTTGGACATTCTATGAAAAAGAACATTTTTATTTTGTGTGAGAGTTAAAAGCAGGGTAAGAGGCAGAGGGACGGGGTGGGGGTTAAGGGTGAGGTAAGGTGGGGGGGGGGGTGGTAGGCAGTTCACTCTGTCTCTCTGTTAAATGTTGTATTGTGGACTTATGGATGATTTTGGCACTACAATAAACTTGACTTTTTTCAGTCTTTATGACCTTAAACAGAAGCTGAAACAGAAGCGTAAAAACAGAATATTGGGATCATATTTCGTCCGTCCTACCTTTAGAGTGGCTGTACAGATTCCCCTTGCCATGACAAACCAGCGACCACGAGGAATACTTTGGTAGGAGTCCGGGATGAGATGCGCTGCAAGTCATACCTTGAAGAAATCCTGTAGAGAGCTGTCTCGGCATGTTGGACCCTTAAAGAAGGAAAAAGACGGAATGATATCTGACTTCTTTGTTTACTGCAAAAATAACAATAATAATAATAATCAGCAGTTATTTTTATGACGCTGAAGGGACCACAAATGTAGGTAGGAGAAACTCGCAAGGGCTTATAGATTACAACTTACACGTCCGGTGGCTTCCAATTCAACATTTTGAACTCAAATTTAGAATTTTTTTTTTTTTGGAGTCATTTCAGATGGGAAATCTGTAGATTGCTCTTGGATGAAAACCCACCTTACTATTACAAGGCCGGGTATCGAAACCTGGAACCTCCCGATTGCTAAGACTCATCGCTTCAAATACCAATGCCTTTATCCACTCGTCCACAGCACCGGTATATAAAATGACGAGGCTGGCCTCGTCATGATACCGTGAACATACAAACATTGACGTAAGTTTTTTAAAAGGGGCATGGCATATGCGCTGTCGGTGAGCTAGCGATTTCGGGAGGGAGGGTGGGGGGGGGGGAACTGACAGCATGGCACATATGAGAAAACTTTAAGGGCACAACAGTAAGATATATAATTTGGCAGGATGCCAAAGGCGCAGGTTCCTGTTGAGTTTTTGACAAATGTGTTCAAAGAGCAGTGGAGAAGATACAAACAAAATCCAAATGTTGAAGTGATCGTTGGGAGATAAAGATTCCAGGTTACCAACAGTGGTTGTCATGATTAATCACGGGCTGTTTTCATCATATCTGAGAGCCTCATAGATTGGAAATGAAAGTATTCTGTTACTTAATTCTAAATTTACCGTTTGATGACAATGAGTAAACAGTTAACGAGACACAGATGGCACTAGAGAAAAAAAGGTTATTTGGGCCATTTCGTGCTGCTCTCTGTAAAGTCATATTTTGAGGGAATGACAGCATTTTGCTAAATGAAGAGAAATGATGGCTTTTTTCCCCTAAGGTGCCATGAGGGTTTTCTACAATCCTTACCTTTTACAGCACCCAAATCTTTGGTTTCTCCTCTTACCTACACCCCTCCCCCATCCCCTCCCTCTTCTTCTTATTCTCCCCTCTCTCTTTATCTCACTTCCATATAAAAATAACAACATTTCTTGTTCACCCCCCAGCAAACTGTTAAACTCTCTACTGCAAGAGCAAAAGCAACTACAAGATTTATATTGTACCTATGGAGGATACACACTGAAGCTCTAATAATAATGATAATAATAATGATAATAATAATAATAATAATAATATTAATAATAATAATAATAATTAGTCTTATATAGCGCAGAATCCAACCTAAAGGTTGCTCAATGCTCTTACACAGAGCTTTCAACGACACCTTCGTCTATGAATAAATTCTTTTTCGAACATTTATCCTGTCCGTTCTGTGTATCTGTATGATAACACGCTCCGAAGGAATTTTGACGAACGCAAGATTACTTTTTTAATTTTTATGAAAGACGAAAATTGGGATCATGTTTGTTCCAGTTTTTTAAGAATTATTCCTCGTCTGATATTCGCACCTTTTGACGCGGGAATGATACTCTCACTTCCGCTCAGGATATCCATGGTAACCATGCTACGAGCCTGAGAATCATGGGATGCCAAGACGTTGCCGTCGTTACCGGATTGACCGAGACTGAGAGGCGGGCTGAAGAAAGGGGCATCCCCCTGAGTGTCTACGGAGAAAGTAAACAGAAACCAAATAATATTAGAGGACGAAAAAACGATTAAGTTCAGTCCTGATACGTCGTAGTCCAAGAAAACAGGAAAAGATTGGTTAATGATGAAACTTGCCTCTAGTACAAGCCTCTATGCTAGCACAAATCAACAATACATTTGACATATAACATTGCCAATCATCCTGCTTTTTTTATCTCATTTTTTGGTTTTGGTTTCTATTTGGGGTGGGGGCTTGCCAAAACACAATCATTAATAATGTATTCCTAGGGGCTGCTGGTCCAATTTTTAATTTCTAAATTTGAAAACAAGCTAGGAAACTTTCGGCTAGAACAGGATTTGATCCAGAGATCTCAGAATTGCAAGTCCTTTGTTAAAAAGTTTTTTAATTTCTAACGGCACAATTGCTGTTTACTAAGAGTCCCATTTCGTTTTAGCATTACTTATATATGACTCTATGAAATTTTATTTAGTATTTAGAATCATCTGGGCCCACTGACCTCATAAAATGGCGGCAAATTTGCTTACAAAACATGTGACACATTTGATGACTCCCTTGATGACATGCTATTGATGTTAAACTTTTTTCCATTTAAACAAAATACCACTACATTATGTACAGCAGATTGTAGTGGAAACTATATACAGCTAATGTCATCTATGCCTGGTTATGTTTCTTGATTCATAACTAAAACTAAACTTTGCAGCTTTTTTTGCATATACAATTTTGGTCATACATTTCCAGCAGATTATTGCTCAAAATAGCATTGCAATATTTTTGTTGAAATTTTATCGGTAACAATTTTTAATTTAAAAGTGTCCATCATAAGTGATATACCAAAGAGTATCTGAAAAACCTCAAAACCTTACTCTTTTTCTCAGCATCATGTGAAATGAACATTAAGCTAATAATGGTATTGAATACATAGAAAAAGAAACCAACACAAAACACCGCTCAAACCTACCAAGGTTTACTTTAGACTTCTCGGCCGTTTTATCCATCTCTTCGGTTTCTTCAGTTGTTCTCGCCTCTTCTTCTACAGTCTCTGTTTCGCTGGCTGGGGCTTTCTCCGGGTCAGGAGAGGTCTGCGACACCCTCCGTGGTGCGTAGACAGGGAACAGGATATGCTGAAGCTTGCTGCAACATTTCTCTTCCAGATCTTGAAAAAAGTCGTAATTTGCAACCTGCCAAACAAGGACACGATGGGTAAACTCTCTTTCATCTTAGAAAACAGAGAATTTTTCAGGTAATATTTTGCATTCTAAAGAATCTAGTCAGGGTCCATTGTGATTTCCTACGGCAAACAATGGCCGCGCCTGCGAAGTCATCATGGTAATTTTTCTCCCACACACATTTTCCTTCCTTTGTTTTTAGCAATCAACATAAATAAATAGAAATACTCAACTGGAATTTTTTTTAATGTTTAATATTTAATATTAACCATTTGTATCATAGTACACATTTTTATGTAAGCCATTTACAAGGCTTTTTGCGGCTCACATATCATGATGATGTCATAATCATAACTATCGCCACATATATTCTCAAGAATCATGTTTAACTTGAAAACTTGTATCTTCAACGATGCTTTTGGGATGTAGTTTTTACGTGTGGATGAAAGCAAAATATCCATCAATCTTTCGCAACTTTTTCATTTCTGATACAAGACTATATATACCGGTGCTGTTGCCGAGTGGATAAAGGCAGTGGCATTTAAAGCAATGAGGCTTAGCAATCGGTAGGTTTGGGGTTCGATACCTGACCCGGTCATAGTAATGTGGGTTTTTCATCGGAGAATAATCTACGGTTTTCCCATCTGAAATCCAAATTTGATTTAAAATGTCGAAGTGGAAGCCACCCGACGTGTAAGTTGTAATCCATAAGCCCTTGCGGGTTTCTCCCACATTTGTGGTCGTTTAAGTGTCGTAAAAATAACTGCTGATTATTATTATTTTGCAAAAGAAAAGACCAGTATATTTTTCTTCCTGACATAAATATACATAATTACTAATATCTTTATCATGTGTGAGAATGACTACATTCAATAATGTCAGTCCCTATGACTACCCACCCTCAGATCGAACGGGTCATCTCTGTGACCTATCGTCTTGCCGCAGTTGCAGGCGCAAGGGGTGCGGTTGTTGTTAGTGTGGGGCATCTCGGGCAGGGTGGGTTGTTGCTCAGGGGGGTGTTCCTCATCTGGGAGGAGATGTAGCTGGGAATGAAGAACAAAGGAATATTAGTACTTTACAATCAATATTAATATTTAAGCTGTGTCAATTTTATTCTTCATATTCATAATTTATGGGTTTTGTCATTTTGTTGTCATTGAAAAGCGCTCTTGAACATGCTTAAGCATGAAAAGAGCGCTATATAAATTTGGTAAAATAATAATAATAGGAAAATGAAAATTATTAGTCGGCCTTATTGACCGTATTAAAGACCTTAACAAGTCGATCGGTTTGTGTGTGTACCTTAATAAATGCATGTCTATCTGCTTTATGGTTACCATACTTTAAGGTTACCGTAAATTGCACCTCTCCGGGTTTATGAATATTTTGGATTTTTAAGAGAGCTGCAAAGCAATTCCGCCAAGCCTATGGGGCTAACATGCGGCCATCAATCATAGTTTGGGTGTTGACAAGATTATATACCATGCTTATACCGCATATAATGATGAATACAACATGTGTACCTTGTTTTAGTTTGTGTACCAAAAAAGATTCCACTACTAATAGGGACAATCCTGATTAATTGGTAGGTAGGGGTAACCCCCCAAACTCCTTGGATATTACACCAGTAGTAATCTATCTCATGATCAAATTGGCAACAGGTATTTTCATTGTCACTCTAAATATAGCTATCCACAGCGAGATGATAAATTATCTAGTATTGAAACTCCTGAATGGCAGTGAACAAAAAGGCCAATCAGAAACTCCTGCAAAAAAGAGTGCATTTGACAATTTTGGCAATTTTGTTTTGTTTTGCAATAAGCTAGAATTTGAGGTTAATTACTGATGACCTTTGAACTTGTAATCTATTTCACTATTTCTAATCTGCTATTGTTGATGTGATGAGGTTTACCCTATCCTGGGAATATTATTCTGTTTAGCAATAAAAAGTGCATACTGTATATGTACGTTGCTGTATAACAGAATGAGAAAGAAATATGTAGAAATATTTCGTTTACTAAATTGTACATCAAGAATGGGATGAAAAATCTTCAAACTGCTTAATATCAGCTAAATGAAACCTGTGTATGTGCATCAAATTTAGCATGTCAGGTGCTTCCACCCATAGCTGGACTTTTGTAAAGCCAAGCAAATTGAGCAGGATTTTCTGAATCAACATATTTTTTTTTTTTTTTAAATTGGTTACTCAGTTATTTGAATTGTACTTACAAATAATGAAACTGTGAAATTAAATGTATCAAAGTCACAGGTTTTATGAGGGATTGTAAAACCTGGGGAAATAGGACAAAAATATCACCTTCAGGATGCAATGATGACCTGTCAAACTGATGACTTCGCAGAGCTGACGACCATTTTCCCAAAATGCATCGCACTCTTGTTCCAGTTTCCTGGCGAATAATTCGTAAGCAGGTCCCCTGGCATGCTGCGAGTACACTTTTAACGCTTGGGCAAACTAAGTGGGAAAAAGGAATAAGGATGAGATATGACTATCCACAGTAACAGGTGTCATGCACACGTAGTCGACCCACTGAGTCCTTATAGATATAATATTAATATCACAGATACGACTATCCACGGTGTCTTATTTACGTAGATATAAACAGAGTCGGATCTTTTCGGAGGTCGCCATGTTTATTGCTGATCTGAAAGAGGTCGCTCTTTACTTTTACGTGAATTACATTATGATCGCAATATCAATACGTTACAGTGACCGACATCAATGGCAGAGTCGACCCACTGAGTCCTAAAAGATATAATATGAATATCAAAATATTCCTATACACAGAGGGACAGGCTGAAGTCCCTTCTGAAACCTGTTAAGTAAACAGAAGTCTACGGTTCATATTAACTTACCTACCAATGTTATCTAATAGTAGGTAACTTCTTTAAATGGCGTGTCACAAATTATGATTTTCTCTTTATTGAAGCTGATATTCCTATATTCTTATACACAGGAGGACAGACTGAAGTCCCTACTGAAACCTGTTAACAGAACCAATCTACCAAAGTTATCTAACAGTAGGTAACCACTTTTAAATGGTGTGTCACAAATTATGATTTTTTCTTTAGTGCAGCTGATATTCCTATATTCTTATACACAGGAGGACAGACTGAAGTCCCTACTGAAACCTGTTAACAGAACCAATCTACCAAAGTTATCTAACAGT
>KN885295.1:69827-88937 GCA_000934455.1 Apostichopus parvimensis
AAAAGTTCAAAATATATCTGAGTTTAGTTTCGGGAGTCAAACATTTCCAGATTTTTCAGTGACAGAGTTTATCATATTCAGGGATGAGCCTGGGGAAAAAAAAAAATCACGGAACTTTGCAAAAATTGCGGTATAGGCACCAGTTTGCGTATGCTACAGTGTGTTAGGATAATAGCTTTTGTCCCCGAGGTAGAAAAAAAATCACAGATATTCCGTGAATTCGCGGAAAAAGCTCATGCCTGCATATTGAGGCTAAAGGATGCAACATCAAGCATTATATCAAGCATTATATTTCTGGACGAGTGTTTGGGTACCATTGTGAAGAGTGCCTGTGATCTGTTGGCTTGCAATCATGGACAGGAAACCAGGCGCGTAGCCAAGGGGGGGGCGAAGGGGGCAGCCGCCCCCCCCTTGAGCATATTTTTTAAATTTTTTTTTAAATGTTTTTATGATATCGCTAGTATTTTCAAAAGAGAAAATGCTAAGATGCAACTTACAAGGTCTGGGAAGTGCCATTTCCAGCAATCTGGGAGGCATTTTCAGCCAAAATTTTCTTGTACGCTTCGCGCCAACTCATGGTGGCGCTACGCTTAGATAGTTTGCAATGCCGAATCTACAGTTTCGTGCCTCCCTTGGCAAATTCCTGGCTACGCGCCTGCAGGAAACTGACCTTCAACATTCTTATCTGAGAGATTAAGAGTGTACCAGGGTGCTCTCAAGTGTCTGGGCACGTTTGGTGGTGTTGGAGGTACTACACTACCATTTCCCCTCATTCAGAGTGTAATTCATTGTAGGTGCAGAAAATAAAACACTTTCAACTAAGCTTCTCATCTGTTACAATATGCCAACCACATAGTACTAGAAGTTACAGTAAACTTACCTTATTTTCATGGACTATGCTGGTATAATGTGAAGAGGCATTATCCTGGTAGGTTCTTGAAGCTATCGGCAAAACTTTGGCACACCGTCTGATGGAAGACAAACAGAGCTGTACATGTTAGTTCCAATAATCTGGTCTAATTAGAGTAGAATAGAGTAGAACAGAACAGTACAGACTGCAATAGAACAGAGTAGAATAGAACATAATAGAATGGATTAAAACAGAATAGGACAGAGTAGGATATTACAGAGTAGAACAGGTAGAATAGAGCAGAGTGAAATAGAACAGTTGAAAAGAATAGAGTAGAATAGGACATAACAATAGGACATAGCAATAGAACATAACAAAGTAGAATAGAACAGACTACAGTAGACCAGACTAGAGTAGAAAAGAATAAGACACAGAAGAACATAATAGAGTAGAATAGGACATAACTCTAGGACATAACAATAGAACAGAACAGACTGCAATAGAACAGCATAGAATAGAACATAATAGAATGGATTAAAACAGAAAAGGACATAGTAGGATAGAACAGAGTAGAATAGATAGAACAGTACAGAATGGAACAGAGTAGAACAGTGTAGAATAGAGCAGAGTGAAATAGAACAGTTGAAAAGAATAAAGTAGAATAGGATATAACAATAGGACATAGCAATAGGACATAACAAGTAGAATAGAACAGACTACAGTAGACCAGACTAGAGTAAAACAGAATAGAACAGAATAGAACTGAATAAGACAGAGTAGAACAGAACAGAGTAGAATCAAACAGAATAAAGTGGAACGGAATAGAACAGAGTAGAGCGGGACAGGTTAGAGTTGGCCAGAGTGGGTGGAATGGGATAGAGCTGAACTGAGTCGGATAGAACAAGATAGAGTCAAACAGAGTAGAGTAGAATGGGGAAAATGGAATAGATTTGAACAGAATGGAATAGAGTCGAACAGAACAGAGTAGAATAGAATAGAATAGAGTATAACCGAATGATATAGAATAGAACACAGTAGAACAGGACAGAATAGAACAATAGAATCTAAACAAATTCTTATTGATAAGCATGCATCTTTAAGAACAATTTTATTTCTTAGTGTCACATCTTAGTCGAACAGAACAGAGTAGAATAGAACAGAATATAACCGAATAAAATAGAACAGAACAGACCAGAATAGAAAAGAAAAGAACATAGTAGAATAAAATTTAAAAAAAAATTCTTGTTGAATAGCATGCATCTTTAAGAACAATTTATTTCAGAAATTAATTTAGATTAACAGACTCACCCTTCAGAAAACCTCATGTCAACATCTAAAACAGTTTGAAGGCTTTCAAATTCCTCATAAAGTTTTGATTCCTCTGGTGGGTACATATACAACTCATACATCATATCAGCAACTTTGATCCAGTTACGAAGCGTAGGAAACTAAAAAAAAAATAGGAAGGATAATGCTGAAGTAACTGAGACGCACAAAATCAGTTTAATACATTCACTGATGTATGGACTAAAGTGTACTTTCTGTATTTTAGCCCAAAATGTTGCTAGAGCAAATTTTTAAGTCATCAGATTGTCCTGAGGCTACCAAATTTGTATTTTAGCCAACCAGCTTTGGAGGTTGTCTAGGGGAATGATTAGGTACATCAAATTCAGATGGCATAGGAACCCCCCCTCCCCCCGCCCACAAGGCTAAATGATGAATTGGTACCTCCCCTCCATAACTCTGGAGAAACTGAAACAAAATTAAAACATAGTGGTAGGCTTATCTGATCCACCTGAAAAGGAACTTTTACTGGCCCAAAGCTGGTTCTTTTCACAAGACCTACACATCTGTCCTACTGTGATCGGTGGCTCTGTAATTTGGCTACATTTTTTCGGACAACCAACTTTACTGTTTGGACAACTAAATGTCAATAAAAAAAATATCCTTAAAAATTTGCCCTTATTCAGTGTTCCTCTTTCAGTACAGTTCCGGTTATCTCTTCTTTCAAGAAAAGATGTGGTCATATCAATCCCACTATACAGTTTATGTACATCCCTATGCACAACTAAACTGTTTCCTTAAACGCCAGCTTTTGTCTTTGAGTTTGATAAAACTTTTATGTTACTCAGTGTAAAAAAATCCTGTGGCAATGTACTTCCATTCCATTGACTAGCCAAATTTCTATTTCAAATTTTCGACACTGAATTTTTCGAATTTCTTAGTCAAATTTTCGACATTTTTTCTATACTGGAAGAAATTCCCATGGATGGCATACCAGCACAATGAAAAAATTTGGTAAATGTGATATGTGAGTTATTATTATCACTATTATCTAGTATAGGCACATGAGAAGATTGGTAAATGTGATATGTGAGTTAATGTTATTACTATTATCTAGTATAGGCACATGTTTAATCATGCAAAAACTCCAACATTTTGGGAAAACGAAACCGAGAATGAAACGATTTCAAAGGAAAACAACAAAGAAAGGAATATCAAATGGGAACAATTACTGCATTCAAACCAGCAACCCGTAGAAATGCAAGACCTATCATTTTTTGCCATTTAATAAAAAATATTAAACTTTGAATTTAAGACTTGCAAACCAACCTCAAAGTGAGCAGCGGAAGTGCCTCGCACCAGACTGTCTTCGAAGCCTTTTCCATTCAGTATGATGTCTATGTGTTGCTGTAGGAAGGACTTGAAGCTATGACTGTCTCTGTTTGTTGTCAAAGTTGGTAGAGAATCTATAAAGACTGGAATGGTTGGATTATCTGGTACACCCTGCTCGAGAAGACCCTCATCAAAATCTTCTGAATTAATGGAACCGTCATAAAGAGACAGGAGAGAGAAAAGAGGACATGAAAAGAGGACATGTATTTTCAAGTCGTTTTCTGCAATTGGTTGCCAATTTAAAGTTTAATGTTGACAATAAAGACAGGAAAGAAAAGAGGACATGTATTTTACAAGCAGCTTTTCTGCGGATTGGTTGCCAATTTAAAGTCATTTACAGCAATGTTTGACAAATTATGATTAGGGGGGGGGGGAGCATGGAGGAAACAAGTTGACAAGTTTTCTATGATTTTCCAAGCTTGTGATGAAGATCAATTATAATTATTCTAAATCATCACATACATTCTTCAAGCATTACTGAGTATCGATTCTGAGGGTTTGGGATTTGGTGGGTTGTGAAGGATCCTGGGTCATGGTCCTAAATGTTTGCAAATGATTTAATTAAGGCCTCATAAATAATTGAAAAAAATCAGATTGAAATAATCATAATAAAAAGACAGTCTGTGTCTGGTTCCATAACATATCAAACATTTATTTATACTTTTCCTGCTAATATTTCAATTCTCTTGATAAGACTCCCACCTGTTTTCAAGTCACTTCTAAAACTGGACGTGAGGACATCCATGGGTGTCTGCTCTGGTTCGCTCCCACTGGCGATGAAGACGAAGGCTTGATTGGCAGGCACCGAGAACAGGCAATGGTTACTGTGAAGAAGTAAAAAGTAAAATGAGACAAATCTAATCATGTCCTTTAATGTAATTTTGACAAGATGTTACTGACCAAAATAGGGATGGATTTGCCCAAACTTGGCCAACACGTGACATCCTAGTTGAGATCGCGAGGCATCTGGGAGCAACAGACGAACGGTGTGAGTTACAACACTACTCGGAGGATATTTGTAAGACTATTGCTAACTGTTGAGGTTCAGTTTACAGTTTTAAACAATTGCTGGGTACAATGATCAGAGTCCTACTCTGCACATCTAACATGGGAGTGGCACAAGAACCATGACATCTGTCATATGGTAAAACCATCAAGGGCACTAGCTATTGTATGGCCTGCAATCATTGTGGTATTTAAAACACACATTCCCCTTGCTTCAGGAAACTTCTGCCACATCCGAGACCTACAGGAGGGCCACACCCTTGTCTTAACTTTGGAGTCCATATCCCTGACCTAAAGGAAGTTCATACCCACAAATACAGGAAAGCCACATCCTTGATCCACAGAAAGGCCACGCCCATGACCTACAGGAAGGCCACACCCCTGTCCTACAGGATATACTATACCCCTGACCTATAAAAGCCATACCCCTGAACTACAGGAATGCCACACCTCTGACCCACAGGAAGGTCATTAACTGGCTTAAGGAAGGCCAGGTCCCAACCTACAGGAAAGCCGCCCACCGGGCCTACAGGAAGATCAAGCCAATGAACTACAGGAAGGCCACACCCCTGACCCACAGGAAGGTCATTAACTGGCTTAAGGAAGGCCAGGTCCCAACCTACAGGAAAGCCGCCCACCGGACCTACAGGAAGATCAAGCCAATGACCTACAGTAAGGCCACACCCCTGACCCACAGGAAGGTGATTAACAGCTTAAGGAAGGCCAGGTCCCAACCTACAGGAAAGCCGAACACCCGGACCTACAGGAAGATCATGCCAATGACCTACAGTAAGGCCACACCCTTGACCTACATGAAGACCATGCCCCTGACCTACAGAAGGCCCCACACCCCTGATGTACAGGAAGGCCACACCCTGACCTACAGGAAGGTCATTAACTGGCTTAAGGAAGGCCAGGTCCCAACCTACAGGAAAGCCGCACACAGGACCTACAGGAAGATCATGCCAATGACCTACAGGAAGGCCACAACCCTGACCCACAGGAAGGTCATTAACTGGCTTAAGGAAGGCCAAGTCCCAACCAACAGGAAAGCCGCACACCGGAGGTACAGGGAGATCATGCCAATGACCTACAGGATGGGCACACCCCTGACCTACAGGGAGGCCACACCCCTGACCTACATCAATGCCCCCTGCAAGGTGACCTTTGACACTCACAGGTTGTTAGTCAGCACTCTGCTCTTCCTGAGGATGCGAAAAATTTGATCTTCCAAATTTTGTTGTACTTTCTGCACAGTGTTTAATTTCTGCAAAAATGAAAATAATACAACAGAAAATTGGAAGACTTTTATATTGTTCAGAAGATCATTTCAGGTAATTTCTCAGTGGGATTAGTGACTGTCATGTTTGCTGTGCAACCAAACAAAATTTAAATGCTATACAACCTTACATAATATACATGTATTCATTAAAAACTCTCTCATGGTTTAAAAATAAAAAAGTTTACAAAAAGCTATTGGAAGTTGAATCTGGCCTCAAAACTGTCTCATGTTTTAAGGTCAACTTGAACAATAGTCCTGGTATAAATGAAAGCTGACCTTACCTTGACCTTTCCTCTGATCTGTTTACCATCTACTCTAGATCCTATCAGCTCTTCTGTGGGTAAATCATTCTATCGAGACGAAAAAGATATGACGAAAAAGATAAAGGAATATCTGAAATATGACTTGAAATAGCTGATTGAAACATCCTGAGATGTCAGTCATAATCCTGGATTATCTAACAAATATTGTGGTTATTTAAACAACAAACCAAGTTCGTTTTGATCAAACAATATCAACCGAATTTGCTCTACGACACTGGTGGGCAAAGTAGCGGAACATATCAGTATCCTAAGGTTAGACAAGCTGCATAATAACCATGTATTTTGTTAAATCATTCCTACTAAACTTGCAGGCCTTGAGACAGAGATAGTTACAGGCTAAATACTAATGGATTGTGCCATTTGCCAGTAAAAATATAGAGCAGTTGCCTTTTCCTGCCAGTAGCCATTAAGAACATAAGCATATGATAAGGTCAGTTAACACAGGTCAGTCCAAAAATTGGCATGATTTCCAAACCCGACATAAGCCCTGTATTACTATTTAATATCAGCTCATATTATTGTGCTGCTCTTAAAAGCCTTAATAGCAACAGACATGTGTTGTTATTCAGGAAAGTGCCAGTGAGGAATTTTTTTGCAAATTACAATTGTTAGTGAGTTGCTGAAATTGTGAAAATCTAGGACTAAAGTTGTACTACAAGATGGGGTGAATCTGGTCAAAAGTGGAATGTAAATTTCTTATTATTTTTTAGCAATGAGATTCCTTTAGGTACATTTATCCTTGAAAATACCAAGGAACATAATTTACCTTTTGGAAAACAAACAAAAGCCTGGGAAGACACATCCTGCCAACTGTCTGCCACTCTTTAGAAATTGGAAGGTCGGTCATCTCCATGGCAACCAAGGGAATCTGCTTCTCTCTGGAAAAAAAAGAAAGAGATGGTGAGTGAAAATGCCACATTAGTTTCTTGTTTTTGTTTCATTTATTGTATTCTTGGCACGAATAGTTTAACTCATTTGTCTTGGAAATATGAAATCACTTTTAAGTTCAGTTTAGATAGAGAATAAGCAGTGCTTGGCTATCAATATATTTTTTTTTTAAGTTTTCCAAAATAGACTTCTTTTTTCAGTTACAAGTTACTATGAAAACATCCCTTTAACTTTTTTGATATTCCTCCTCAAGTAATAAATTTTCTGTAAAATTATTAAAAGAAGAGGCTTGTTAAATTTATTATTAATGATATTTTACACAAGTTAAAATTGTTTTTACAAGTGGAAAATAATAAATTTCCTCTAGTGGCCGTAGTTTCGAGCAACTGAAATGAGCATCTTTGTTCTTATTTAACTGATGTTCTCAAGTAGGCTCCTATTTGTCAACTAATATCTCATAGTTTTTTTCTTTTTCTTCTTGCAACTTATAAAAGCCTTCAGTTAGATGTACAAAAGGTACAAAAAGTTGCCCACAATAAAGATGGAGGGTCAAAAATAAATTAACTTTCAGATGATATAGTCAAGAAATTTACTCCAGAATTTAAACCATCCAACTTTAATCTTTGAAAATCAAATTGTATCCAAATTTTCATCCAAGTTTTCTTTGACTTTTAGCTATGATCTTGACGAGAGCTATGAGTAATCCTTACATGACAAAACCAAAACGGCTCTCACTTTGACATTTGACATACTTGATAATGATTTGACGAAGAAAGTTAGTGAAGTTTGAAGTTAATTTACTTCTACATTCCATATCAATGCTAACATAACAGTGTATCGGAATAGCAACAGAATTCACTACAGATAAACAGAATTTTGAAGAGCAAATAATACAATAATTTATAATGGAAATGTAAGTAGAGGAACCAGAAAGGAGTTAACCTTTTCAAGTCTGGTCCCTTTCTTTAAGGTACAATTTAAGAGAAGGAGAAACTTTTCTGTATTACCTTGTGTTCTCCAGGGCTCGAAACAATTGCACATAACTTGTATCAAATGTGGTCTTTGGGTGTGACAACTGACGAAAGAAATAGACACAAATTTGGGATTTAATATGAAACATGTACCATTTAATCATCTTCCTGTTGAAAAAAGATTTGGGAAATAGACTCTTTGACATTTACCACTATCTTATAAGTATTTTTATGAGCAGTATTTCTCCAACTAATATTAAGAACATGTGGTTTCTTTGCATACAATCTGCCTGCCATGTATCATTGTAACTCATTGTTAAAGAAAGCGTCTAAAGATTTGTTCAGTTGTTTTTATACAGAACTACTTGCCCAGGTATTTGCAAAACCAAACCTTCAGTTCATTTCTTTAAAGATATCAGCATTTTCTATCATGTTTTCTACCATGTGCAAGCCATTTACTTTTTTCCCCTTTATGGGTGGGCTTGGGGAAGGGGTTGGCTTACTTGTTAACGTTCTCATTAAAATTGTTTAGTTTGTTTGTTTTCTTGTCCTGGGCCTGATAGTCTACCTGTCAAGACCACAAGGGATTCTTAAATCACTTCCTTTCATTTTTACACTTTTTGTTCTCTAATATAATAGGTTTGTTAGGTATTATGTCAAGAAGAAAAAATCTGAACTGAACTGAACTGGTATGAACTGAACTGAACTGGACTCAACTGATCTGATCTGATCTTAACTGACTGAACTGGACTGAACTGAACTGATCTTAACTGATCTTAGCTGAACTCAATTGAACTGAACTGAACTGAACTGATCTGATCTGATCTTAACTGAACAGAACTGAATTGAACTGAACTGAACTGAACTGAACTGAACTGAACTGAACTGAACTGAACTGAACTGAACAGATCTGATCTGATCTTAACTGAACTGAATTGAACTGAACTGATCTGATCTTAACTGAACAGAACTGAACTGATCAGAACTGAACAGAACTGATCTGATCTTAACTGATCTTAACTGAACTGAATTGAACTCAACTGAACTTAACTGATCTGATCTGATCTTAACTGAACAGAACTGAACAGACCTGATCTGATCTTAACTGATCTTAGCTGAACTGAATTGAATTCAACTCAACTCAACTCAACTCAACTGATCTGATCTTAACTGAACTGAATTGAACTCAACTGAACTGAACTGATCTGATCTGATCTTAACTGAACAGAACTGAACAGACCTGATCTGATCTTAACTGAACTGAATTGAATTCAACTCAACTCAACTGATCTGATCTTAACTGAACAGAACTGAACTCAACTGATCTGATCTGAAAATGTACATAACTAGATTTAGATTTTATCAGTTGGAATTCATTAAGTATTACAAGAGAATCAACAATATCTTAAATGTATGTCAACTTTCAAGTGCTGTAGTACTAATTGGCAGAGGTGAAATAGATCAATAAAAATGGGCTTACCACCACAATATGACAAACGGTAAACATGAAGATAAGCGCTCTTGCGTAATCAAATTCTTGGTCCTTCCAAAAAAGATGACCCTCCTAGCAGAGAAGAAGAGAAATTTTTGTTTACTTCTTTAAATATATTATGCTTAATATCCTTTACTTCATTCTGTACCTTATGTCAACAGACATGATTTCACTGTTCTATATATTTGTGTATGTATGCTACATGGTTTTCATTTAAAGTTACACATTGGTGTAAATTGGCATCATTCAGGACAAAGCATACATTATCCACAAATAATCTGATACCCCTCAGATAACCAGATACCCCCTAAACTAGTCCAATACCTCACAAATAACCTGATACCCAGAAGAGATGGTACCAACCATTTTTGCTGCTCATAATAAGCAACTTTTTAACAGTTTAATTCAATACAACCAAACAAAGTATTTCCCACAAATTTATTGCTATCTTCTCTGTATTTCCATTCATGGAGCGTTGGTCTTTCCCCATAGGATTAAAAACCTGACTTGAATAGATGAAAATGAATCAAGTCACAAAAAGATGATTAATGAATTGACTCAAAACATAAGATGTACAGTAATCAGTTGTTATATCTCTAATTTCATATCATATAGTAACCTTAGAGGACCAGGTAGGGGAGGTTGACCTTGTTTGGTACAAAACTTTAAACAAATGTTATCAGCAGTTCACAAGAGCTAAATAATGTGAAATATATTTTCATTGTGATAATAATAGACTATGTCTCCCTCACCATTTGGCTCAGACACTGTTCGGTTCGCTTGCCCAGTTGACAAAACATCGCGGCATCGAAGACTGAGACGAGATGAAGGTATAGCACGCAGCTTGAAGAATCATAGTAACATTCAATGTAACACTGTATAAAAGAGAAGAAGGAATGTAACACTGTATAAAAGAGAATACACAGGAATGTAACACTGTAAAGGGAATACACATGATTGTAACACTGTAAAGGGAATACGCAGGAATGTAACACTGTAAAGGGAATACGCAGGAATGTAACACTGTAAAGACTATACGCACGAAATAACACTGTTTTGTTTTGAGTTGCCTTTGCTAGATAAGATTCCTCCCCATATGTTGAATATTCATGACAATGACACAGTTTGAACTCTGTTGACTTTCTTTAGGACAAGATGCATCCAGCTTCTCATTATAGACAACACATGAACCAAGTATTACACTACATCAACCAACTTTCCCAATATTTGAGTGACCATAAATTCATCTGACAGATGGCTACAAAAGTCAACTTTTAATAGAGAAGATAAACACTGATCATTCAAACATTGATAATTCTTTAGCCTCGACTAGAACTCATCTTTATCATCTGAGCAACTTTACTTAGAAAAAGTGACCGTTCATTCAGCCCATTAGCAGTGCAGCACCACCAAACTTGAGATAAATAAAACACTTAAAGGCATTGAAGACTCGCCCGAAACCGAGTGCCGCACTCTGAAAAAGTTAACTTTCCGTTGACTTGCAAGTGAAGTTTTCTGCTTGTCGCTACAAAATGCAGACAGTAATGAAACGTGATACCTTGTTATCTTTAGCTGGACCTGAGATGTCTATCGCTGTATCGTTTGTACACTGTGCTGTGGGTATTGACCGCAGCTGTATGTACTGACTTTACACTAGTGTCTAATTACCGAAGGTAGGAAGCTGTGTGCGTATTTTCTGTTGATCGATGGTGGTGTCTAACACTTCTGTTACACCTCGTTTGAAACTAGGTCAGATTACGGGCATTAGACATTTCTTTTTGCGTATTACATTCCACAGTTACTTCTTCACATGATATAATATTTAATAAGACCTAAAGTTAAAAAAACAAAATAACAATTCTGGTGTTTTTATTAGGCTTGGCTCACCTCATCTTCCTCGTCACTCATAGATGCTTGCCCGACATATTTTACCTGAAAAAGAAATAAATGCATATCAAAAACCATTCCACAAACATTGATCAATGTATTTTGTTCTCGTGGAAATTGTTCATACAAGCTCAGAGGTAAGGAAAGAGGATCCATACGACCTAATTTTCCTCGTTTATTTTGCCAGTGTGGAAAGGTTTTCGCATCAAGATATTAAAGTTTGACATTTGTTTGTAACCAGAATATCCCTTTGAAGTAAGTTAAGGTTCAGGGAAAGGAACATATTACACAAGAAATTTATGGACTGTTATCAATTAGAACATGAACGGGTTACAAATAACCACAACAAAATATGGGAGTAAGGTACCTTAAATACTGGTGACTTTAGCAGTTGGTTAAAGCACAAGCCTTTCGATTTTTCTTGACCATCGCTTTTGCCAAACAGTCCCACAATGCATATATTTTTCTCTCCATCAAGCAGCTCCCTACAAATTGAAGGAAAAAATGAAAAAGTTAATACATATCTATTAAATTTTTTAATCAATTGATATGGGAAGCCATTCAGTGACTCCTTTATTAAAGTTTCATCTCTGATCATAATTTAAAGCTGTTATTGCTTTATATCTAACTATATAAAAAAGAAAATAATTTTCAAATATTTTGTAAGCGATGTATCTACAGTTGCTACTGAATCTCTTCAGAATAATAGGTGTACCATCAGGCAGACTTGTAATAAGAGGAGTGAGTACAAAGTCTGAGTATGCATGAGTACCGGTACGAGTACAGAGCTCAAAGTACTTGTGCAAGTATGAGTACAAATCCAGTATACATGCAACTTCATGAAATATGTTTCTCCAAGTGATGATCGAGTACCACTACGAGTACAAAGTCCTGAGTAGGAGCACAGAAGAATTAACTCAAGTACAGACTTGAGTACTAGACTTACAAATTTATCTCAAAATAATACAAGTCTGGGCAGCTTATTGAACAAAATACTGAAAAACACACAACTATATCTTATATCATTAAGTCATGTTATGATTTATGAACATGACCTTTAATTACGATTTATACAAAATCACTGTAGTGTTTCAATGGTTAATGTTCATTGGCAACATACTGTAAGTACTGTGAAACACATTTCCCCTGTATGTTTGTGTTGAAGCTTCCAGCACTGCAGGGATTGGATGACTTCAACAACATGCACTTTGTCTTGACTGGTCTGCATCTTTGATGGGAACACAGGGCTATGAATGACCTAGCTTAAATTTAGGTCTCTAGCCCTTCCCTCACCCACCTCAAAACCAAAGCGAAGGATGTGATTGGGACTTGTGAGCAGGATCATACAAATGGAAAACTAAAATATACTTACTCTAAATCTCCTCCAAATGGGAGATTAAACACATCGTTAATAGATTGTGACATCGTACATACAGCATGACTTTGAGCTGAATCCTCAAACTGATGTCAAGAGCTAGAATGAAAAGGAATTAAAAAATGCTTTAATTAAACTACTTTACACTTCAGAAAAGCTACATAGCATAGGGCCTGAACTTCATTCACAATCAGCTGATTGAGGAAAATAAATAAATTAATAAATAAAATAAAATTAAGCCTTTTGCACTGTACATTTATTTATTTCAACTTTTGTTTTTTTCCCACTTTTCAAGGGTATAACTCATTTAGCGATACAAAAAAAACGCTTATCTTATATTAGGCGCCCTCATACATATTTACAATCAAAGAAATCATAAAATAAAACATATATACAGAACAGAGTAAAATATGAATAAATCACGAAATAAAATCATAAAGAAATAGAAGTACAACGAATAGATAAAAGATATAGGCCCCGACACTAGGTCTGGTATATACAACAACCATCTAATTTGAGAGGGCAGTGAGTCGACACAAGGTTACACTGGTAAGTTCCTGGAAAGCTCTATCTAGTCCTTTTGTGGGACTAGATATAGACTTAGCCTACCTAGTTGGACCTAGGACTAGGCTAATTAGGCTTTGACTATCTGAGCCTACTGTAGCCCTAGACTTCAGAGCTAGGCCTAGCTTGAGCAACTGCACAACCAGTGGTGTACTGTGTTGGTAACATACAGTAGCATTTCCATGTGACAGATTATATTAATGATTAAATGGATATTAACCTGAGCCATACTAAAATGCGGCCAAAAATATAGCTGAAGAATTATTAAATTATTCCTGACCTGGTAGGAAGAAGGACAACTACTCTAACGTTACGTTGAATATGTGAAATGTACAGTATGAAAATACGACCTAACGAAAGGTATACTCAGTGTACAAGTACAACTATACGCACGACGGTTAGTAATTTCATTGTGCTGACACCTCCATAGTTAATCGACTACAACCTACTCAGCTCGAGGAATAAACATTGAAATCTTGTCTGCATTATCATCGAAAGGGCTTTAATTCCACAGCATGTGATAGAAAACTTAATTACCTCTTGATGAACTGTCAATGCACAACAATAACTTAGTAAGTCCAATTGATGAAATTAATTTACGTCTTCGTATGTCGTGAAACTAGTACCAGTAGCTACTAATAGCATCGTGTCTACAAAAATACATCTGATTGCGCAATCCAGCGTAACATCCAATGCGATGCTACCTTAGTGTTATTACCCACTGATTTGTTTTTAGGCATAATACCAACTATTTGATAATACTAATGAGAACCATTGGCTTATTTTGATTGCGTCGAAGCTAGACATTAGAGTAAGCTTTGTGTAGTACATGATCATCAGCTCAAATACCCATCTATCTGCCAGTAAGGCCCTAGGGGCCTATACTAAGTCTATACAGCTTTGTACAAGTTTCCTAGGCTATCTCGTTTGAAAGTCAGGCAGCTAGCCTTAATCTAGCTTGCAATATTCACTTGGAGACGGTCTGGTAAGCTTTATATTTTGACTTAAGTTAGGTTTTTTGGCAGTATGGAAGCAGCATGAGTGTGCTAGCATTTACATTTGGCTCTGGTTACTACTCAAAAGGTGTCGGCTAAAGTTAAAGGTAAAGTGACCATATTTTTGGCAGAAATTTCTGGGACATGATATTGATATTGAGCCCCATGTTGGCAGTCAAGAAGCAGTATCTACATTATACAACTTAAGGGACAGGTAGGATTTTGAGATTGCCATTTTTGGTGGTTCTATGTTTCAAGAATGATTGTCAAATCCTCACCATACATTCTTTAGTAACTTTTTTTTCTTCTTAATTTACATTATTCTGGGCCTTTTTTTACAAATTGGGGAATGATCACTGACAGTACATGCATATTCAAAGACAATTTCGAACGACCCTTCGAAGCCGGTAATGGTCCATGAATTTCTAGGACTGTCCCAGGAATTCGGGGACGTCTGGTCACCTTAGTTAAAAGGAAAACCGCAAACTGGGAATTTACTGCACATGATCTAAAATAGTTAGACCTAGCTTAGCCAAGGCTATTCTGTAAAATAGAGACAGTGTGTTAATTCATATTCTTAATTGCAATATTTTTTGAAAAAACAAAGCATTCCTAGTAATACAGTATGAGGCCAATTAAATTCAACACAGATCATTCAGAAAGTCAAATAATTTTACACCAAATACATAAAAAACACAACATTAAAAATAAGAATAGCAAGGAAAGTAAGACCTATTGCCAAGGTACATTTCTCTCTGTCATATGACAGGGGTCTAGTTAACTGTTTTTGCTGCACTAAATTTGTAATGCATAATGCCTGTATGGGCTATTCGATCAGCTCAAATACAGATTGGATTTACTCTAAGTGTAAAAGTAATTCATTCTGGTTATCTTTATTTTGAAATACATTCAAAGAGTGGTATTTAACTGTTACTTTCTTCAACTCTTTCATAAGAATCATTGCAGATGGCTAGATCTAACCACGGAAAGAAGCAAGGCAAATCCCAACAAAAAGATGCCCTTGAAAGGAAAAGAGATGAGAGAACAGTTCGTAATGCTTACCGGAAGAAGAAAAAGGATGAATCCTATCTGGCAGAAGATGAAAACTTTGCAAGTTTCTCAAATCAGCTACAAATCATAGGATTAAAGCTCAGAGATATTCCTGGAGATGGGTAATTTGAGTAATTTGAGTTTCTCTATATTCTTGCCTTCTTACATAAATTTCTCATCATAGGACTAGATGCATTGCCCCCACCTAAAATGATTGAGGCTGAACTGTTTTCATTAGATATGGTAGTGGTATAATGAAGTCTTGATATGTTACGAGTCAGAAAGGACAGAGATGGCTGCAGGTTTGAGATCACAGTGTTGCAACAAGAAAACAAATGCCAGCATGTACCATCCAAGATTCCTTCAGGAAGAAACATAGCTTGTCTAACTCATGAATAAAATAGTTGAACATAATTTGCTCATGTTTCTCTCTGTACAGGAATTGCCTCTTCAGAGCATTAGGTGACCAGGTAGACGGCCATAGTCGTAACCATCTAAAGCACAGGGCTGAAGCAGTCCAGTATATCAGAGAGCATAGGGACTTTTTTGAGCCATTCATGGAGGATAACACTTCATTTGATAAACACAGTAAGTAGAGGCCAGCGTCAATAATCCAAAAAGGTTATTTTATAGGATATCGCTATTGGCCCTTAGCTTTAGGTTGGTTGCAAAAAGAAACATTTCAATTTAAAAGTAATTTCACAAAGGTTCTGACTCTCTCAATTTTTCTCAAACGACTGAAAAAAGCGTCGATGACATTTTACTCGACTACTGTTGTGCTTATCTGGGGCAATCATGAAGACCTTAAAAAGTGGCCACTGCCCAGTGAAAAAAATAAACAAACAGAAAACAATATTAGAAACCAAAACAAATTGTAGATAAAAGTGGATATTAAGAAACCATGTCACATTTACACATAATCAAATATCTCTGTGAAGAACTATCTGGTCTTTAATAGATTTAAAGTTTTTTCTTACAAGTTAGTCCCAAACTAGGACATTTTTACATCTGGCAAATTTTAATGTATTCTTTTATTTTCTCATGTGCAAACCTTGAAGTTTATGCACAAAATTTGTCTTTTTGGATTGAAGCAACAGGCTATGAATTAAAGTAACAAATCTTTCCTTAAAGGGTGTGAAGACTCGCACAAAAAGAAACGTCTAATGCCGGTAATTTGACCTAGTTTCGAATGAGGTGTAACAGAAGTGTTAGACACCACCATCGATCCCAGAAAATATATACACACACAGCTTGCTACCATCGGTAATTAGACACTAGTGTACAGTCATTACATACAGCTGCGGTCAATACCCACAGCACAATATACAAACGATACATCAATGGACATCTCAGGTCCAGCTAAAGATAACAATTAAGGTATCCCGTTTCATTACTGTGAGCATTTTGTAGCGACACGAACAAAACGTCACTTGCAAGCAACAGAATGTTAACTTTTTCAGATGGCCGCACGCGGTTTCGGGCGAGTCTTCAATGCCTAAATTTAATCTGTCATTGTATGACAGAGGCAGATTCTGGAAAATACAATGCAAAATGGCAACATTAAGAACAAACAAGAATCTCTTTCGGTTTCATACATTTTTCCATGTATCTTTCATTCACCCTTCTAGTTGTAATGTTTGACTACACAAACTAACCTGAACATTTTGCTTCTTTGCAGTCAGTGACCTCAGTAATTCGGGCACGTACGGAGGTAACGACAGCATTGTCGCATTTGCCAGACGACAAAATGTCGATGTGGTTATTCACCAGTTGAATTCACCAGTTTGGAAGGTAAAAGTTTTGGTAGTGTTATTACAATGGAGGATGTGTCGCTTGTTTGTTGTGCAATCAAATTGAAAAATAATCACAGGGCAGACTTTGTTTGGAATGTGGCAGGGCATGGTACAATTCAAATTTAAAAGCGAGATTTATATATCTTGGTATTTTACCGCTTGGTGAACAACATTTACGTATAGTGTTGTGTTTCTTGCAAGCTTTAACGTATTGTATGGCATGAAATTTGCATTTTAAAAATAACTTCCCTTTGTATTTGATTCGTATCATGTACTCTCGGGTTTTTTTTCCTCTGTTGTTTTGCTCCTGAATGTGTTTTATTTTTCCTATTACCTCTTTCTCACTCGAGCTAACATTTCCATTTTCCTGCATAAACTTTGTTTTAAGTAATATTTTGCGACACATTCACCTCTTTACAGGTTTCAGGCTCAGACGGCCCAAATGCCAGGGAACTTCACATCGCATACCACAATGGTGACCATTATTCCAGTGTAAGGAAGATGTCAGATAATGACAACAATCCAACCAACTTTAGATCACTCCAGGTCAGAATTTTCAAGTGTCTCTTTTTCTAACGAACTTATATTAATGATCCAGTGATCTAATGAGTAGCAGTACTGAACATTTTCGGAGTAGGGGATTGGCATAGAATCTTTTTAATGCTTTTTTAATGCAAGGAGCTGTGTCCGGGTGGATAAAGTCGGTGCATTTGAAGCAGTTCAGGGTTCCATCCCCAACCGGTCATACTTAGGTGGGTTTTTCACCAAAAGTTTTTCTCATCTGAAATGAATTTCTCAAACTGGAAAGATCCCAAATGTGAATTAAAATGCTGCATTGGAAGCCACCCTACTTGAAAGTTGTAATCCATAAGCCCTTGCAGGCTTCATCCACAATCATGGTCGCTTAAGCGTTGTATAAATAACAGCCTGATTATTATTATTGTTGTAAGTTGTTGTTATTATTAGTTATCACTTGTTTTCAGTAAATTTCATTCGAATATGCAGAGATTCGATTCAATTAAAACAAAGTGACTGGCTTAATTAGGAATAATCAAATAAATACACTTTGCCACCGTTACCCACACAAATAAGCTTTCCCACAAAGGCTATTTTAGGCTATTTTAATTGACCTTGTCTCTCTTCTGAAAACAAACGGGTTACTCCGAAAGGTAAGCATCACAGGGTACGTGCACACAAGATGATGAGAAATATTGCCAAAAACGTAAACGACACAAGGGCAAGGCTTCATTCTGATTCTTCGAATGGAGGCATGGGTTCAATATCCAAATCCATCTAAGCTCAAAAAATCTTTTAATTTAGGTCAGAAAGGAGATGTCCGAAACTGCCATGAATTCAGTATATTTTCTATAATGATTCCCTTCTCTCAAAGGTTACAAAACCATCACGAGATGTGTCACGATCTAGTACAAAGAAGGGCAGCAGAAAGCCAGCCAATGCAGACACTGCAAGTGCAAGTAATTACCCACAATGCAATGTTGCTGATGAGGACTCTGTAAGTGACCTTGTGCTGTATGTGATGCAACAGTCTGGGTGCCAGGTATGTTAAACTTGGAATTGCTCTAAGACAGTGGTGTAACTGGACAATTAAGGAACGGAGATGGAGGGGGTAGGGTGAGGGGAGGGAGGGATGCAGTGGGTCTGATAGCTTCATTGTCCATATGTACACAGGGCCCTGAACATATCAACTGGGTGTTTTCTGATTAATTGGTGGTGTGGGGGAGGCCTAACCTCCCCTCCATACCCCCTCCCTCCTTCCCCATACCCCCTCCCTCCTTCCCCATACTCCCTCCTTCCCCATACCCCCTCCCTCCTTCCCCATACCCCTTCCCCATACCCCCTCCCTCCTTCCCCATTCCTCCTTCCCGATACCCCCTCCCTCCTTCCCATACCTCCTTCCCCATACCCCCTCCCTCCTTCCCCATACCCCCTCCCTCCTTC
>KN885296.1:29638-54318 GCA_000934455.1 Apostichopus parvimensis
GTCCGCATATAAAGCGGGAGGCCCGGGTTTGAATCCCGATGGAGGCTGGAAGGTTTTTCACTGTTCTGAATTTTCCAACTCACTACGAGTTCAATATATATATATATTGTAGATATACCACAAACTAGGTCCAGTATATACACTTAGCCTAGATGTAGTATGTTTTCAGTACTCCAGACAAGATTCCAGGCTTGTCTACTGAAGATTAACTATAAAGTTATGGATCAATTGACATTCCTTCACAGCATGCACAAGCAAGACAAAAAACAGAGCTCGCCTGGACTAGATTTAATTGACATATGGAATGTAATGTTATGTAATGTAATGTTATGTTATGATATGAATTAATGGATTACGCTCGATACTAAACAAAGCCCTATATACTTGTAGCCTGTCTGCTGCTTAGAATTCATTAGTACAGCAAATCCAGTGGTATTGAAATGTGCACGGGTTTGTTTGGATGCTTGACAGCAGTTAAATATTTGGCCTTTTTCATTTTGCATCAATTGGTCACACTTTATACATGTGTTTCAGCAAATGTACCAAAAGTCTATTCAGAAATTGTTAAAAACTCATAAACGTAAAAAATATATAAAAACCAAAGTTTTGTAACCTTCGAATTAAGATGGACAGATTTTCTGATGTACCCATGGTAATAGTGAGGTAAAGACTCAGGTATAAATATTTAGTAAATATGTACAAATCTCCTTCTCTGGTTTTCCTGTGATTTACGTTCCTTTTCCGTTTCTGTATAGTGTAAATTCAGTTTTATTTAACAAAAACAAACGAAAAACATTTGTAGTATTACAAAATATGGTAATTTATTTACAACTCGATATAACAAAAAATTGATACGGTTATTGTTTCTAGAATAAAAACGAATAACATCAGCTTTCATGACTTTTCAAATTGCATATTAATATTTATGCATATGCTTTAATTTAATGAAAATCAATTAACTTTCCATCATCAAACATTTGTGTCAAAATAAATTACAAAGGAGATGGATACAAATTAGACACTCAAATGTATCTATATATACTGTAATTAGAAATGGAACTATCTGCAGAAAACCAACCTTGAATAATTACCATAATTATGTATGATCTTTGATGCCAAGTGCTCAATAAATATGCTGAAAACATTTTGATTGAATTCTTAAAATCAACATAATAATTAATTTTTTTTAAATCATGTTTAATTTTTTTTTTTTTTTTTAACCTTGTCGGGTTGTTGTATAACTTGGTCCATATATACTATATTGTGGTATACACACATGTTGCCTCTGCCCTTCATATTTCCCTCCCACTACCCCTGTCCCTCCATCTCATCCCCCCCCCCCCTTGTACATCTCCATCTCCTCTTCTTCATTCACCTTCCTCTTTCATCTACATCCACATCCCCTCCCAATCTGTCAGACCAAAGGTATTCCGACTTTGATTTCACTATTTAAGGTTTGAAATGGATCTGATTGATTCAATTCACTGTATACAGTGTATTTATGTGTGTTCATTTGTCAACCTTAATCTTGGAATATGTGTATTTGTATTCGGACTCATATACTTGTTCCAATGGAAATTCTATTTGTTCTCATATTCATGCTATTGTTCTTGTACTCATACTGTTGTACTCATATTCATGCTGTTGTATTTGTATTCATGCTGTTGTATTTGTACTCATGCTGTTGTACTCGTACTCAGTTGGTGTACTCATACTCATGCTGTTGCACTTGTACTCATGCTGTTATACTCATACTCATGCTGTTGTACTTGTTCTCATTCTTTTGTACTCATACTCATGCTGTTTTATTTGTACTCATGCTGTTGTATTCGTACTCATGCTGTTGTATTCGTACTCATACTGTTGTACTTGCACTCATGCTGTGGTACTGGTATACTGTTGTACTCATACTCATGCTGTTGTACTTGTATTACAAGGCCTGGTGTGTATACAGTACATAGTTACTTCCATATTCATGACCTGTTTGTTAGTTCTGTATAGCCCTGCCAAGTATAAGGACTTGACATAAATATAAACCTAATATTTAACGGCTAGATGTCAAAGTGGCAAGAAGTTAGAGAATTAAAAGAATTAAAAAAAAAAAAAGGAATTGCAGTACTGAAATATTTCATTGTCATTTTCATAAATTTGTAAAAACTTAATTTTGTCCTCAAAAATGTTGTTACTTAAAGTGACCTACACTGTACAACACAGTGTTGCTACACCTTTGTGTGCATATCGAGGAATGCTCAAGTTTTTCTGTCCAGTTTCTATATATAACCTATAACCTTAGAAGGGGTTAATTCCTTTATTTCAAGAGCAAAGATTATAAACAAATGTCATGATATGAGAAAATTAAACAAACATAGTAAACTAGATATAAAATATTCATAATGTACATAATTTACATAAGAAAGAAAGTTTGGTTACTTTAATGGTATGATGTATATGACATAAATTATTGCAAAGTAAATAGTAATATATGAATATATTCATTAATGTTTTTGGATTAGTTGTAATAATAAATCCATGTTGCTGAACACTTGTTGAGGGCTCAGTTGCAATCTATACCAAATGTGGAATATCATGAAACCGTGCTGGGAAATTTGTAAATTGTAGAACAAGTCATTGTTTGACGTACAGTATTATGATTTACAGTATGCACGATATTCATCGAAATGATGCATTGTAAACTGTTTCATTTACTTCACTCCTCTCTTACCTGTCTCCCACTCCACATTTGCACTTTCCCATCTACACATTGGAACATCTTAGCACTATGCCCTCGCTCCCTGGGCACCTGTTTTTTTTTGGCAGAGTACTTAAGTTTACTGTGTACAGTAAAATGCTCACAATTTTTTTTCAAGTTTGCAGCATTTGATAAGGGATCATAAATAGTTACCTACAGTTATCAGTGCCCACTAGCTTGTAAAACATTTACCGTACCTTGTTTTGCACAAGCTGACTGAGTCCTTTAGATATGAGGATATGTAGCTTTACTATACAGTATACTATGTTCAACCAAGACCTAACACACTATATATATACCAGACATAGCCTACATGTATACAAGATGAATCATGACTGAAGATGTAATTTCTAGATCATGTTATTCGCAAAGACCAGTTTCACCTGCAGGTATTTATACAGTTACATCTTTTTCATTAGACAGAAAGAAATCTTACAGTTTTCACGCGACATTTCACAAGTAATTTAATAGGATCCGAGGAAAAAGACCATCGTTAGCTAATCTAAACTTTGTTGACCTATATTTAATTGTTTTTGGTGTCCACCCTGTCTCCTCATGACAATCTCACACTCACTCTTCTATGTCTATTGTTCTTGGTAACACTTACAAGCCTGTCCCCCTTCGCGGATCGACCTGCCTTAATTCTGGTGCTGCCTATCATACCTTCCGAAGTGTTTTTGGAGTAGATTATTTGTCCATTTGTAATAATCCTGCTTTTTGGTTTAAAACCCATCTGGACAGCTGGAGGTCTTCATTTCATCTGTCATCTGACCTGGTGTAAGAGTAAACCTTACGTCCTAAGATGATCTCATTCTGTAAGATGGAGGGCATCAAGAATGGAACATTGCGTCGCAATGAATTCAGTCTCCCGAGCAATGACAGAAAATTATCCGTCGTATCAAACCAACGTGCCTCATGATATCAATTGATGAGAGACGTAGCCGGACGTGCAGGGCGTATCCACCCTCTGGTCAGAACTATTTAGCAATGTTTCAGACTGAGGAATGACTGGGTTTTTGCATTCTCTCGGTCGGTTCCTATGGCAACTACACGAAGAGCAACGTCTCGGTGCAGCCCGCTTTTCCGAGGTTCTACTAACGTAGGTTCTCTGAGGTGAAGCTTCCTGTGCAGAATGATGGGTTGAATGTGGGTGTGTTGTCGATGACGGGTGGTCTGGCGGTTGTGAGTTACGGTGTGGCGGTGGCAAATGGTGCAGTGATGGTTGTAAATGGTGTTGTGGATGTGAATGCTGTGGTGATTGCAAATGCTGTGACAGTTGTGAGTGATGCAGTGATTGTGTATGGTGTGGTGATTGTGGATGGTGTGGTGGTGGTGATTGTGTATGGTGTGGTGATTGTGGGTGGTGTGGAGGCTGCCGGTGTACTGACTGGGCGTGGTGCGGTATATCCAAGTCATGTGCTAGATGTTGGTGGCTCATCTGCTCGGAATGGTACGGTGGATGTGGGTGAATCATGTTCATTTCCATGTCACAAATTGTAAATGAGGTTCCCTCTGTCACGGGTATGTATTGAACGTTGTTCAGTATCCAGTCGCTCACGCTGTTTCTCGTATGATCGGCAAGCCCAGAATCTTGACTGTCAGATCGATGGCGGGGGAACGGTGCCAACGATTGTCCGGTTAAGTCTTGCTGGTGGACGCAGCTGCACAGCCGCGAATGAGGCAAGACATTTGAGTTTCCATCAATTGTTTGACCCAAGCCCGGTATTTCCTGATAGTGATGGCTCGATGGAGGACGACTGGACATCTGCGAAGGTCTCCCTGGCTTTGGAATAGGTGGAGATTGTTTCCTCTTACAACAGCGAACAAACACTAGAGTTAGGAAGACTACTACGAGCAGGAGTATACATATGGCAGCTATCAAGCCATACAAAATCTCTTTACTGGCAAACAGTTGTGCTTGATTATCTGTCGCCAGCTCTGAGTTTGCTCTCTCTAATACCATTTCTTCAGAAGTCGTCCGCTTGTCAGCCGGTCTGTCATCCCAAAATTTTGATGTGACGGAATTGATAGTTTGATCTGAGGGACTCGTCGGGGTGCTCCCTCGTGGAGATGGTGTCGGTGTTGAATTCTCCGGCTTGGTGAGGTAACAGTGTGAGAAGTTGACTTGATCTAAGCCTGTATTTCTGTTGACGAGAGGGGTGTGACAGGTAGGAGCTGTCAAAAGTGGGTTCTTTTTGTAAACCAGTGCCAGCTCGTGGGTTTCGCAGCCACAGTCGAAACGGTTGTGATCTAGAGAGAGAATTTGCAACCGTGACTGGCAGTCCACGATGGTTTCAACCGCATTGTGCGACAGGTTGAACAGGGTTAGGTTAGCCATGTGACTGATCCAGTCGCAGTCGAACAAAGCGATGTTATTGTAAGAGAGGTCGACAATCCGGGGAGAGGCCGACGTGTGGGCACCTCCCGTCAAAGCAGCGATACTGTTGTTGGTGAGAACGACCGTAGTCAGATGGTAGAGGCTAAGCAAGAGCCGATAGTCAAACTGCAACAATCGGTTGTTCTTGAGAAATAATTTGTTCAGTCGCGGTAACCCATGGAATGAGGAAGGGGAGAGGTCGCTGAGAGCGTTATCCGAGAGAAAGATCACGGTCAGGACGGGCAAATCCTCGAAAGCATGCGATGCTATTCTCGCAATCTGATTCTTCTGCAAGTCTAATTTCCGAAGCTCGAGCATACTCACGAAGGTATTGTTCTCGAGTTCAGTCAACCTATTTATACTCAGGTCCAATATCTGGAGCGTGCTTGCGACAGGTTGGAATGCTTGAGCTCCTATCCTGGCTACTCTGCTGTTCCCGATGTACAGATACTCGAGACGATGGAATCCCCGGAAAGTGTCCCCGTTGATATCGGCGATGTGATTCCCCGCGACTTGTAAGTCGAGAGCATCTTCACATCCAGATGGTATGGCGGTCAGTCCCCTCCCGAAACAGTCGGCCTCATCGTCGCCGGGAGTGTAACTACATAGGCTTTCACATTCCGTTGCTATGGTCACCGAGAGTAAGGTTAAGCAGACTACGGCGAGTGTGAGATACCTCAGTTTACTGGCAGCCAGCATTGTACTTACTGTAAGATGTAAGAAGAAAAAGAAGAATGTGTATTTATCGTAACCCCCAAACCAAGACCCAATTATTCGGCATAAAATTTGAACTGGAATTTGATGTAGTAAGCTTATAGCCTACTCTGTCAATAAGTCTCTCTTACCAATAAGATGGTAAATTCTTAAGTACTCCTTTATGATCGACCGAACGGGCAGTGGCCCAGCTAGGTGGGAGAATTCAGCCGTTGAGATTAGATAGATATGTGTCATATATATATTGTGGGGCTGTCACAAGCACAGTAGTAGCCCTGAGCACATAACCATACATTTTTGATGTTGGGCCATTTAAGTTAGAGATGAAAATGAATACTCTCAAAGAGGATTTGTGAAGTTTATAGATATATATTGCTAGAAGTTATATATATGCAAGCACTATTTAAAAACAATTTTGAACAAGATTCTTACTCAATGTTTATTGGCATATTGTAAGGATATCTATTTGGTTATTAAGTGATGTGAAACAAGCCTTACAATTTCCTTCATCTTATCAGGTTATCTCATTTTAGTCTGCTGTTGAAATAGTTGGTTTCTATCATGTTATCTGTGTCATTTGATCTGTTTTCAGCTGAGGTTAGCTTCTAGGGCTCATACATAGGTGGTATAGTAACTCGTAAACAGGAAGCCAGTACAGCCATTACAGAACAGCTGGGGCAAATGTTTTACTGCGGAGTATGTAACTAGTAAAGTTCTTGCCTGGATGCTGTCGCATATACCAGGCAACTGTTATGTAAATGGTAGATTTTACAGAATAGCTGTCATTTGGGACGGAGCCAGTGGCAGAGCTAGGGGTATTGGTCAGGGGGGCGAGAATGGTCTGTAGGGGCGCTTTCTACACTATCTAAGAGGAGCGCCACCATAGGTTGGTGCGGAGCTACAGAATTTTTTATGTAAGATACTCCCTAGATCGCCGGAAATGACCCTCTCCAGGCCTTGCTAATTTGCAGATAAACGAAGAATACATAAGTGTCATGGCCATTTTGTCAGAAAATTACACCAACAAATTGTGACAAATGTCAATAGGTATTTGGGAGCGCAATAAAAAAGTCAATAATCGCGAATAAGTAAAAAGTGGTGAAAAGCTGAAAAGGGCGCCATCAGTCCATCTGAGTCCGTAAGGGGGGGCATCTGCCCCCTCTGACTGTATGGACGCTCCGCCACTGGACGGAGCATGGGTATCACGGTGTTCATGGCATCGGTTGTTCTTCATTGGTTTAAAAATGAAGATCTGCCAATTTAGTAGCCAAGAAATGGATGAACAGCAAACTTCTGGGTCTAGCAATTTTGTACACTTACAATCCTTGTTTGATTTTAAATGGTGTGTCAGTATCTGTAAGGGGGGGGGGGGGGGGGGCACAAATCTGGGCAATGTCTGTCTACCTTTGCTGAAATCAGGATTCATGACCGAGTTTTTATCCAGCCTGTATGAAGGGGTCATGTTTTAGGGACTTTTGGTGAGAGTTAATTTCATGGTCCATGCATTGTGCACTGGGATTCTAGCTGCCTGCAGGGGAGAGTCATATGCAGGACTGTGGGACTGCAGGTGTGTTGCAGGGTTGTGCAGTGGGTAGGCAGCAGTAGTTGGTGTAGGACTTAATTTACATACTAGTATGTGTTAATCACTAGCTATCAGGTAGGGCAATAATTATTTATTTGGGTTAAGTGGAGATAACTGCAGGGGAGAGTCATATGCAGGACTGTGGGACTGCAGGTGTGTTGCAGGGTTGTGCAGTGAGTAGAGGCAGCAGTAGTTGGTGTAGGACTTAATTTACATACATGTGTTAATCACTGGTCAGTTATCAGGTAAGGCAATAATTATGTGGGTTAAGTGGAGATAACTGCAGGGGAGAGTCATATACAGGACTGTGGGACTGCATGTGTGTTGCAGGATTGTGCAGTGGGACCTGCAGGTGTGTTGCAGGGTTGTGCAGTGGGTAGGCAGCAGTAGTTGGTGTAGGACTTAATTTACATACATGTGTTAATCACTGGTCAGTTATCAGGTGAGGTAATAATTATGTGGGTTAAAAGTGTGTTGATTTAATGATGCCATTCCCAAGGGTAAAGGGGGCCGGCCTCCCAAGGTGTAGGGACCTCTGTGGACGATGCTCAGCGAGACAGATTTACTTTGTATTTGTTGGTAATTGAGCCAGTAAAGCATTTATAAGAATATGGGGGGGGGGGGGAGGAAAACATATGACTCCAGAAGGGATTAATTCAGCACTGCCTGTGGTGCTCAATAAGTCCACAAGCATAAGACCTCTGAGGGAAAGATGTAAGTACTGGTTACCCTAAATATCAGTTTTAACAACAACAATATTTGAGAGGTTATCATTAAAATTTATGCCATATATATATTCATTTCAATCAATGAATTTAAATATTTAAAACATACCTGTCTAAGAAACACTTCAGAATAAACGCAGTGATTATGAAAGATGGGCATTGGTAGGCTTGATAGATCTGCATCAGTCCTGGATAGGTTCTGGGTCAGTCCTGGTTCCGTCCTGTGTGTTATACAGTTCGTGAGTCTTGATTCATCTCGGTACTATAGAGTGGTGTCCATATTGGCATAATTTTTGTATAACCGTAAAGCTCCTCCATGTTTTAGCAAATCACTTTTGGTTCAACCTCCAGAACTGAGTAAAGATCTTCATAAACGAAGGTTCAGTAGATAGCTGCTCAGGTAAAATTGTGATGATTTTGTGGCCTTTTGAAGGTAAGAGTTTAGTCTGTAAGTTTACCAAATTGTCTTACCGTTTATTAGTGGGC
Source organism: Apostichopus parvimensis (assembly GCA_000934455.1). Lineage (NCBI taxonomy): Eukaryota > Metazoa > Echinodermata > Holothuroidea > Aspidochirotida > Stichopodidae > Apostichopus > Apostichopus parvimensis. The sequence continues at coordinate 38,272 of KN885296.1, forward strand.
CAACTGTAGCCTGCTTTGGAAGAACAATTGGCAATAGGGAAGAGCTTCTCACATGGTTAAAAATTTACCATGCTTTGTAATACCAATAATATAGAGAACTGGATACACTGAAGCCACCAGCCAGCTGGCTTGCATGCCTGTACAACTAGCTTCCTGAGTGCTATTATGTATATACTGTATGTACAGCACTATCAACAGTATACTGTGGACAGTGGTACTTTGGCAGGCTAGCCAGGGGTGTAAGCATAGGTCAGGCAGAATCTCAGTTTCGTCAGTGCAGTAATATTTATACAGCCTGCAGACAATAATAGAGTATTTTTAGAAGTGGGTACTTTCCAGTGTATGTAGATATTGTATGTATTGTATATATGTATTGGATTACTCGGTTGCTCTAACTTGCATTCAAACTAAAAGGAAAACTGACGTTCAGAAAGTAAGGTTTAATTACCTGTGTCCTGTAAGGATGGTTTCACTCAGGAAGAACAATCATTTCTCCTTCATTGTTTGTATAGTACTCTAGCCTACATATGTACCAATTATTATATAAAAATAAAATAAAACTGTTTAATAGCAAACTGCTTATCCAATAGAGAGCCTGTGTAGAAGAATGTGTAAAAGTAAGTTGACCTGACATTTCGATCCTAGCAGGATCTTTCTTCAAAGGCTAAATGACAAGTAACAGTAATAACAGAAGGGACAAAAACACCCACAGAATACAGAGAGGTTAATGAGCACGGTGAACACAAAGAGATAGATGTAAGGGGATTAGTAGACAAGGGAAGGAGAGAAGAAAGAAAATTATTAAATAAATTATAAATAAATTATATACTTTATAATGACATGTCAAACACTATGTTTGCAATCATTTGTTGTGGAGAATATATGGAAGCTGGAAAGGTGGCATGGGAGGGGGTGTGTGGATGGGAGGGTATGATGATGATGGGGGGGGGGTTGAGGATTGGGTTGCGACAACATTTGGCATTTCTCTATTGTGCCCACGGGGGACACGTGGTTGTGGTGCACTGTGGTGCCCCAGGAGAGATTGATTGAATTACGCACACTTTGGTGTGTGGGTGTGACAAGTTACCAATGACCAAGGCTAATAGCGCCTTTGAACAATTTTTCTGTTGACTTTGGCGCTATATAAATGTCTTCTTATTGATTGATTGAAATATTCACTTTCTTATTAAACTGCATGTTGAAGCAATCGAAGCAGGTCATAATAATATAACTAGCTGGTATTCCATCTTTTCTGCTTTGTTTACCTCAATTTTCATCTTAACCAGCCATAGGTGCACCCCGCAGGTAGATTGTTGGTTCCTTGCCCAAAGGAAGGAACCTACGCAATCAGGTTGGTGTGTGGCGGAGCATCCATACAGTCGGGGGGGGGCGGATGCCCCCCTGACAAACTCAAATGGACTGCTGGCGCCCTTTTCAGCTTTTTACCGCTTTTTTCTTATTCGCGATTATTGACTTTTTTATTGCGCTCTCATCTATTTATTGACGTTTGTCACATTTTGTTGGTGTAATTTGGCGATGACACCTATTTATTCTTGGTATATCTGCAAATTAGCAAGGCCCTGAAAGTATCTTTACTCAAAAAATTTCTGTACAATCCGCAACAACCTGTGGTGGCGCTCTGCTTAGATAGTGTCGAAAGCACCCCTACAGACCATTCTCGCCCCCCCTGACCAATACCCCTAGCTCCGCCACTGGTCTACGATGTAGTGATGGATATTTAAAATATTTGCTATGTAGATGTGTTATAGTGAGAATGTGTGCCATATAGTTTTTGGTGCTGACCTTATGAATATTAATGAGGTCATTGGGTCAACGATAAAAATATTTACATTGCAATAACCCTGCAACCTTAAGTCAGAATGAAACCAAACTTGGGTATGCAGTTGATGGTTAAACAGCTGGTACATGTGGGCCTACTTTTTTGTGGACCATCTGGGCCCAGAGTTTATGTCCACCTCAAATGTATTTTGGGACAAAGTTTTTGGGCAGTAGTTTAAGGGGCCGTATATTTTTGGGACCATTTGGGCCCCCAATTTCTTTACATTGCAATAACTCTGCAACCATAAGTCTGATCGTAGCCAAACTTGGTAAATAGTTCGTACCCGTTCTGGCGTAGTGACGAATGTGCAAAATGCAAGTTTTGAAAAAACGCACTCTAAAGATTTTTACATTTTGACTTTAGTATATCGTAATTAAAGGATCTTTTGTACCGGAAGTTGTCAATATATTTAATATAACAAATAGAACTTTGAGTTCTCATTATTGTTGCTGATCGAAAAATTTCTTACAAAGTAGTAATTTAAGTGTAAACATATTGTCATGTCATATTTCAATTAAGTTTCTAGACATTCGTCACTATGCTAGAACTAAATTTAGAAGTTTCTTCCTGTCACAGACTAGTATTCGTCAGTTTTGTGTAGCCATAGGGTACACCATGAATGTTCACTATCACATGGGGAGAGGAGGGGGGCGGGGTTAGGTGGACTAACCTTCTAGGATAGAAGAAAATAATCTAAGGGCTGGTACATTGGTCTGATTGATTTTTAAAAAGAACGTCCATGGTTTATTAATGTATCAAAAAGAAAAGGAATTTGCATGGGTTATACGCAGGCATCAACATAGTACATGTTTTTAGTATGTTTTTCTTGGGTGACATGGATGGAGTCGGATATGACGAAGGGAGGTGGTAAAGAGGGCAAGGAGAGCCGGCTGTTGAAAGGGGTAGTATATTGGTCTTACTAATTTTAAAAAGAACCCCCACGTTTTGTTGCAATGTTTTAAATAGACAAGGAATTTGTATGGGTTATGGGCGGATATAAGTGTTTTAGTATGTTTTTCTTGGGTAACATGGATGGTGTCAGATAGAGGGATGTTAAGGTAGGGAAGGGCAAGGAGAGCCGGCTGCTGAAAGGGTGGTATATTGGTCTTATTTATTTTAAAAAGACTGCCCACCATTTTCTACAATGTATAAAATAGACAAGGGATATGATGAACTGTGAACACATGCAGTTGCAAAAATGATAGTTCCAGTGGCGTAACCTGTTAAGTCGGAACTCTTATGAAGCACACAGACTATGGAAAATTGTGTGCAATTTTTCATTTTCAAGTCAGTGTATTACGTGAAATGTCTCTGACATAGTTTCTAAGTATCCTTCAAATGTTTTGGAAGCTTTTGCAATAAACTATTCCCTTAAACGGAATGTGAAATTTTTCTTACGCTCACAGGCACATTTATAATATCCAACCCAACCTCGTGTAAATCATCAGATTTAAAGAAGGAAACAACTGTGCCATTGTTCAAGTGTTTCCAAGTTGTACTATAGTATGTTGTTCCTTCTTTTTATTTCCTTCCAGTATAAAATTTATAGAGAGGAGTCATATAATACCTCAACAAGAAGAATAACTCCTATAAAAGTTTTTTTTATTTTTAAGATGATAGGATACCAAACAGTCCAGAATAACTAATATAAAAGGGGAGAAAATGTCAAGATGATAGGATATCATAAAAAATACATCTACACATACAAAAGTTAATACATAAAACGATATAACAAACAGTCTACAACAAACAGTCTAAGAATAACTAATATAAAAGGGGAAAAAATGTTAAGATGATAGGATATCATATCAAATACATTTACCCATACAAAAGTTAATACATAAAACGATGTAACAAACAGACTACAACGAACAGTCCAAGAATAACTAATATAAAAGTGGAAAAAATGTTAAGATGATAGGATATCATATAAAATACATCTACGCATACAAAAGTTAATACATAAAACGATATCACAAACAGACTACAACAAACATTCTAAGTGCTCGGATGGAATGTATAAAGCAGCACGGTAAAGAAATGAGTTTCTGTAAACTTTAATATGTTCCTTATTTTGTGGGGATAACTTAATAGATTTCTGTTTGATTTGTGCAGGAGACTGTTTTCACGAGTTATGCTATCGTGTATGAAATGCTGCAATAATCAATTAATAGATGAGGTGGAAATAATAAAGATATCCTGGGTGTTTTCAAATGGCAGTTAGTTGGTTCTCAAATCAGTATGACATGGTTGTTATGTTTGGCTTGTTCCAAAGGGTAATATTCGTTGTTATGCAAAAATATGCATGGACCTCAGACAAATTGTGTTGATGAGTGGTTATAATGACTAAAGTATTCGTCAGTATGTGAGAATGAGAGTGGGCCTTAGGTGGACATTCGTCAAAAACAAGTCAGAAATATATAAAAAACTAGACAGGTTGAGAACTTCTAACCCGGATCAATCGATTCTTCACCCTCGAAATAGGTAAGAACAATATTTAGCTCAATTTCGCCAAAAGTGCACATTCACCACTTTGCGAAAACGAGTTGTTGGTTAATAGCTGGTACATGTAGGCCTAATTGTTTTGCGACCATCTGGGCTCCAAAATATTCTGGGCCCATATTTGGACTGGGTGGGCCCAAATTTTATTTCCACCTCAAGTGCTTTTTGGGACGCATTCTTTGGGCCCAAAATTGAGGGCCCCAATATTTTTGGGACCATTTGGGCCCACATTTTTGGGGTTCACTTTTTGGGGTGCAAATATATATTTCTGAGCCACTTTGTTTGGACCTTATAGTTTTTGGACCATTTAGGGACCAATATTTTAAAACTGCAATAACTCCACAACCTTAAATCAGATTCTTTTCAAACTTGGAATATAGTTTTTGGTTAATAGCCTGGTACATGTGGGCATAAATATTATGATATGGGGTAATGAAATACAACACTTTCACACTCCACCAAGCAAGAAACCATTGTGCATGTCGGGCTCTTGTTACACTTGTTGTAGAATTTAAGCATGAAAGGATATGTTTACAACATATCATGTCTGCAATGAAACTGCTGAACAGTCAACTTAACAGTAATTTAATCAACCTAGGTTCCTGTCTTCACGTTGCTAAAGTTAATTGCTATTTATATGTACTTCCGTATATGTAAACATACCCATATGCCTCAATAATCCAATAACAGATCAGCAATGCCTTTGTCCATGCAGAGATGTTGATAACAAAAAACAAAACAACACAATAATGACTGCACATTACTCTGCCAAATGGCCAGTTCCTGTGGAAAATGGAAATAATAAGGTGATTAATGTGATCGTAGAAAACCCATAAAGACCGGTGGAGATGAAATTAGGCCATCGCGATTCGATCCGCATCCGTCGTTCATCTCTGTGTGTATTTTGATAACGCAGATTGATGTATGAGCCATACGGTACATTGTTCATACACGTCGTAAAAGTGTGCGACTAATATCAGAGATTTTCTGGTGACAAACAATTTGAAAATTATATAGCCCTGGGAGAGAAATAGAGTTCAGGCCACTGTAAAACTGCCAGCAATTGAAGATAGCGTAACCTTGCCCCAAATCTAGTCATTTTCGTTGTCGATTGACATGTACGTAAAGCCTATTTGAACTGTATAGCTATATACCTTCTATAACTACTCCAGGAAAGTTGGATGATCATGGTGTGTAGGGGCTTTGTGACATCATCTGTGAAGTTGCTCTCCAAAAGCTTTACTTTTAAAGCTGTCATAATGTTCTTGTCGAATGTTGGTTTATCCTTGAAACCAGTGACACATAAGTTGCAATGTTTTGCTTCGCTGTCAAAGCTCTTTGTATACGTACATAAAATTTCATCAAAATGTAACTTTTTTTTTTCTTGTAGAAAATGTTCTTTTCTGCTATTGACAGACTGTCAGTGGTTGACAAATCATATCAAATAAACAACAAAATACATATTCAGCTGAAATGCCCTGATGACATCATTCTATTCTGATGTTGCCAGATGCAAATTTACAAAATATCACCAGTGCATTATAAAGTATTTATAATTCAGTATTTAAAGTATTTATATCAACAAGTTTTTTTTTTAAATTTTAAAATTTAAAAATTTTAGAAAATTTAAAAAATAAAGAAGTATATATTAAAGTATTTAAATTCATTATATTTAAGAAACAAAAAAGTTAAAGATCTGGATGTGGTTTTAGCCATAAAAATACTACAGGAGAAAAAAAGAGATTAGTAACATGATTTTCAGTCTTGTATGTACATATTTTTTTTATTTTATAAACTATATAACATGTTGACATATCCAGGGTTTAAGTTTAAAATTGCACAATTCACAGGGTGTACCCCCTCACCTCATATGTACCTTAAAGGCATAACAGGATTTACCTCGCTCTTAGTTTAAAATTGCCCAGTAAAAAATATCACTCATGTTTTATCGGTAATCTGGCCCCCCCCCCCCCCCAAAGAAAATATACAAAGTAGATTTGACTCCTTCGTTGACTTTCCTTTTGTGTAAGTTTAAGTCAACTTATATATACTAACCTTCAAACAGTGAATGCCCTTTAAACAGTTAAATTACTATGTACAGTGTGTGTTTAAAGGGATGCTGTATTTAGCCCCAAATATGCTAGATGTTTAAATATGTTTAAAACTGTTTTTATTACAACCTTCGAGGAAATTTTACTTACTGGAACAATCAGTTATCTTGTGTGTTCCTTAAAAATGTCTGAGAACAATTTGGAGAGTAAAGACCTCCTGGAAAGTACTTTTGGAAAACTTCTAGCAATTATAGCGTGTTATAATTTGTGGCCTATATTCAGTTTTAAGTACTGGTTGTGAACAAGTTTTAATGATCTTTAAGCTCGGTATCTAGATACAGTGACATTTAGGCTAGGTTGCCCAAGGTTTCGAAAGCTGTAGGATTGGAGATAAAGATTTGCCAGGGAATAAGAGTCTGATGTTTAAACCAACTTTCAGTTTGAGTAATATCATGTTTTACAAGGGTTTTCAAACTTAGACCTATGTATGGTTGACCTCAAGAGACCTTTGACCTCCACCAATTTCAAGAAGATTCTTGTATTTAGCTCATCAACAAGAAGCATGATCTACATACCAAGTAGGAACTTCATCCAAGTTTCATTCTAGTGAGTCATGTCTGTAAAAAACAAGGTTTTAAGACTTTGAACTCTTTTGACCTCACAAAACCATCTTTGAGGTTCCACCAATTTTGGCAGGGTTCTTGTTGTTCAACAATGGGGAATAAAAATGCCAATTATAAACCGAAACTAAGATGCCCTTTGTGATTTATAATCTTTACAAGCCAAGTCCTAACACACACAAACAAGTATACCGTCATTGCTGGTTCCTTTTGCCATATTGAATCAGTATAAAGAAATGCATGTTGTACCTGTTATAGTCTGTAAAGAAACTTCCTGTTTCAGTTTTAAGTTTAATGACTTGATTTTAACCACAATGGACAATAAGCTAGAGTGTTGCACTTGAGTACCTCTCTTTAAACTGATAACAGACCCCCCCAAAAACAATTCCCCCAAAATATCCCAAATTTGTTTACTTTAGTATGGAATATATAGTGAGAGGTAAATTAGTAACAAGTTTGTGGTACATCTTGGGTGTAATAATGGTCAGGAAGATGTTGTGTTTGGAGTGTTTGGACATTGCAGCAGTAGACACTTAATATATTGAGAGCTAGAAAAGGGTGCTAAAATAAAGCATTGGACATAAAAACAGTTTTATCCGAGTTATCAAATTTGTAGATCAATCTACTATGTACAGCAGTTTTCTTGCCCAGAAGTGTCTGTTTTTCTTCTTTCTAAGAACTGTTCCATTATTCAGTAACATTTTCTGTTTCTTTGGATTTATCTTTATGCCATCCCCACCTTACATACCCCATCCACCACCTGATTATTATTAAATTAATATACTTATATGCAATAATCAGTCTATATGATGGTTAGAGGAGTCAGAATAAGCAAAGCTTTTCGAGTCTGATCCCTTACAATAAAGAAAGGAAAAGAAATAAAGAAAATAATTAGCAATGTGCTAATTAAAAAAGAGTAACAGCAACATTTCAGATTGGTCTAAATATGTATATAATTATATGTAATATGAAGTCGACATCAATTTTGTGCTCAACCTATTTTTAAAAGTATATAAAGTATTATTCAATTCAGTGAGATTAGATGAGAGTGAATTCCAGAGAGTATCACCACTTGAACGAATCTGTGACTGTCTATAAAGTCTAGTTCTTGAATATGGAATGTTTAGAGAATACTTCGATCTAGTGTTGTAATGATGCAGATTATATCTATAATGATGTACGGTACATAGGAGGAAGATTTCCATTATTAAACTTAATCATAAAAATACCAAGCTGATTATCAAATAAATCAAAAATAGTTAAGATGTTCAGACTCTTAAAAAGAGGACCAGAGTGAGCAATATACGGCGTAATACAAATGTTACGAACTGCACATTTTTGCAGTTTATATAATTTATGCAACAGTGATTTATTTGCACCTCCCCAAGCAAGTAAATTATAATTCAGGTGTGGAAGTATTAGAGTATTATATAAAGTCAATAATGTATCCTTCGGAAGAACATGTTTTAATCTATAAATAATTCCATTTGCACCGGCAATTTTACTACAGATATATGAAATATGATTTTTCCAGTGAAGGTTACAATCGATTATAGTACCGAGAAACTTAGTAGTTGCCGTGGTTAATACGATAGTGCCATCAATATTGATGGGAATGTTAGTAGTATCATGAGATTGTCCCCAGGTTAACACCTGCTGTGCCTATTGTGTGAAACCGGAGTAACAATAGATTATGTCCTATGCAGCCTGGCTGCAGCCCTCGCAGCATCCCACTTCTGACACCGTGCTTTACAGCAGGCAATACAGGAGGAATAGTTGACGACATAGTTTGGTGATTCTTAATGATTCTTTGCTATAAATAGGAAATAAGTATGTATGGTAGTGTCAAGTTTCAGTCTTCATGTATTTATCCTTTAGTTACTGTGTTTACTCTTGACTTAGGTATAGAATGTTTAGGATTCCATGGGCAATTGATTAACATTTTTGTGAACTATTAATCACAGCATATGAGTTATCGAAGTGTTATTGAGAAATCATGTTTTACAATTAGGCTTCCGATGGTGTCCTATACAGTATGTACAGCATTTACACACAAAATATATTCATTCATAATAAATTTTACCCATACAAAATATAATATACAATATATGCATACAACTGTATATATTACTTACATATTACCACCAAAAGGTCAACCTTCCTATCAAGTTTTCAGATTTGTCCCACATGCCCAAGTTTGTTATCCCCCTGGCCTAAATATTAATCAGATGCATTTGGACAATACAGTATACTGTATTAAGACATAACAATATTGCTTAAAGTTAGCTCATAAATTTAGGTCAGATGTTAAAAATACGCAATGTAATACCATTTATAAGCTAAGGAATGTTTGTATATTTTTCATTTAAGTACATCCACAACTTTAAAAAACTTTAAATATGTACTTCCATAACCACATACTTAGAAGCATGATATAGATCAATTCATATATTTCAGTTAAATCTTGATATCAACATCACCAATCTGATCGTACGTTTATCAATCATGCATTATTTCCAAAGCAATGCGATGTTCCCGATTGTGTTGGATGTAGATGTCATTCTTGATGGTAAATAAAAGTATCAGCTGCTTTTTCAAATATTTCAGTTTAAGTGTTCTTAATATCTACATCACCAATCTGGCCATCTAGACTGAATGTTTATCATTCATGCAGTATTTTCCAGTACAAACGGTTGTAACCGATTGTGTTGAATATAGTCGTCATTCTCGGTATATTTTGGTGGTAAAGGTGGAGGGGATGGATGTTTGTTGGATGCCGCAAAACTCGGAGAAGAGTATCCGGTATTTAAAGGGTAACTCGTCGGATAAAACATCTTTCCTCCACTACTGCAATTGACGGGCATGGTGGCGCCACAATTTAACCCATGGCTTTGGCACGGTGGCCGACCCTCTGAGATCTCATTGAAATTATTCTCCGTTTCGTAGGATACGTCGCTGTAGGAGCCCTGGCTGCTCGCCCAGCTCCCACTGATATCGGATCGATCCTCGTGACACTCGCACGAGCAGCGATGATGCGTAGTGAGCATCCCGGGGTTGCAGAGTCCGTTGCTAGGGTGACGGTGATTCTCCCAGCACTGTATCCCCGGTAACATCTGAACGTTTGATCCTTGCGAATCAACACTGCAGTGTCTCATCGGGGGAGGCGGTGGCATCCTCCTTCTGCCAGTGTCACCTCCCTTGATGCTCTCGTAGTTGTGGTCAGAGGTCGAGTGGACAGAAGCATCTTCGGCGCGTTCTATCTCTCCCGGTGGGACAACGGAAGGGACTCTGTCATAACTTCTCTTCTTCTTCTCCTCCTCGTCTGGAACTTCCGAGCAGTAATATTTTAAGCAAAGAACAAGGAGAATCAGAATGATTATAATCAGGAAGAAAATGGCGATTAATATTGAAGCAAGAACGGTAGGTATCCGAGACAGGTCATTGGAGCGGTTTGTGACGAATTGATGTAAATTTCGATCGAAAGAATGAATCAACTTATCAGTCCTAAAATTACTAAAGATGTCGCTAGTTCTACTTAATGGGACAAAGTTGGGAACTTCACTGAATGGATCTGGCGATATATTATTATTATTATTATGCTCTACTGAAGTCGAACAAACGATATTGCTTCGATCGGTCGTAGAGTGCTTTGCCATCCAGTAAGATGGAGTTGGGATCGAAGTCGACGATGAGTCGTTATGGCCTACGCAATCCAGCTGCGCATCCCGCAGTGGCGTTCCTCTTAGACTTACAGGGCTCGAACAGAGAGGGCTTGGATCTTCAGGGTTCTCCCGGAACCAGTCGACCAGAGTTCTTAACTCACAGTCGCAGTTGAAGGGATTATCACTTATCTTGAAGACTGGTATTTGGTCCCTTCTACACCCATCAAGGGTCTCCAGGGAATTATTAGCGAGATAAAAGTCATTAAGGCTTACGAGATTGTGGATCAGCGAGCAGCTAAGGGAGTGAACTTGATTGTCAGAGAGATTGATCAGTATCAGAGACGACTGCTCGGTCTCCACGCTGCCGTTCACCACGGAGATGGCATTGTTCTGAAGGAAGATCTTCTGCAAGAGTACAACGGCTGGGATGAAGGTGACATCGAGGGACGCGATCAAGTTATTCTGAAGCTGTATTTCTCGCAATCTCGGCATGTGGTCAAACATGGAGTATTCCAAACTAGTAAGTCGGTTGTCTTGCAAGTAAATTTTGGCCAGCCACTTCATACCCCTGAAGGCTCCGGGCTTTATTTCGGATATATCGTTGTTGAAGAGCAGAAGGTACTTCAGAGTCATGTTAACGAATGTATCCGGTTGGATGATAGATAGGCGGTTACTACTGATGTTAACCAGCTGTAGCTTCCGTTTCACAGCATCGAATGCCCCCGGGGATATATGTGTGAGTTGGTTCCTCTCGAGATGGAGGTACCTCAGTTGGTAGTAACCCTGCAGACTAGGTGCGGTCAGGGAAACCAGGCTGTTGGAGCTGACATCGAGCGTGTGCGCCTGTGGACATGCAGCCGGGATGACGCTTAGCCCCCTGTCAGTACAGTCAGCGTCCTTGGCATAAGCAGTGTACGTGCAGGTCACCAGACACTCCTCGGCATCGACCTCGCACACTATGAATAAACATGCATACACATAGCAGCAAAGAAGGGCTGAAGGCCAAAATAACATGGTCGAGATTCAGTTTTGTACATCTGTAAAAGGAAGGAGAAGAAAGAAAAAACAGATTATCATCAGGATTGACAAAATTGGAAATATATATATATATTTTATATTACAGATAGCTCGGTGACAAAATGATTGGATCTCATTGACTGATAGCAAAACGAACTGATGATTTATATTAAGCAGTTTTAAAGGTTTAAAAGCAGTTTAACAGCAGTTTAAAAGGTGGTGGGTTAGTCTTATTTTATCAAGGCTTTGAATATATCATAAACATCATCTGAATGATCTTAAAAGATCAAACTATTATACAAGTTAACCTTTCGGAAAAAATACTGTTCTCTCTCTCGAGATTGACTCCCAGACATTTGAGGGGTGCTCAATTATTTATAGAGAATTAAATATCTCAGTGCAGGGAAATGTTTCTTGAGTATTAAATTCGCTGTGAAATTTGCTATTTTGAAGCTTGTAAAGTAAGAACTAGTGGCCATTATTTGACATTCAAGTTTCTAGTATTCCCTGGGCAAATCCTAGTACCTTGAAAGTGTTCAAGTAATTTATCACTTGGGTAGGTGAGGCATGTGATTTTAACCCCTATTTATTTGAATTCCATGCTGATTCACAGAGAGGGGTGAATGAGGTGGGGCCATGGGGGAGGGGGGGACACATGGAGCAAAAAACAATTTTTTCGGCTCTTGTAACAAATATTCCGCTTTCTATAACTATCTATCCTTTCATTCTCAGTATTGATTTTTCAGTTATTTAAGAAGAAAAAAATGCCAGTTTACTATAAATTTATAACCTTTTCTCCAACATCACACTCTAAAATTGAGATCTTTAAACAGCCCAAGAATCTCTGAGTCCTGTCAGGTACCATATGTCTGAAAGGATCCCTGCTGAGACCTTGGGGAGTGCACCCATGGCATGCTGCTCAAGGCACATCTGTTGTGCTTTTAAGTTCACATAGTAGAATCACACAGTCTGTCTGTACTCAGCAGTGAAAATCCCTAATGTTTAGTATTTAAAGGCTTTGAAGACTCGCCCCAAACTGTGTGCGGCCATCTGAAAAAGTTAACTTTCCGTTGCTTGCAAGTGACGTTTTGTTCGTGTCGCTACAAAATGCAGACATTAATGAAACGTGATACCTTGTTATCTTTAGCTGGACCTGAGATGTCCATCGCTGCTATGTACACTGTGTTGTGGGTATTGACTGTAGCTGTATGTACTGACTGTGCACTAGTGTCTAATTACCAACGGTAGCAAGCTGTGTGTGTATTTTCTGGGATCGATGGTGGTGTCTAACACTTCTGTTACACCTCATTCGAAATCTAGGTCAGATTGCCGGCATTAGACCTTTCTTTGTGTGCGAGTCTTCACACTCTTTAATTCACCATGTACAGAGTAGGATTTTTTGCAGCTGTTGTTACTTATTTTTCTTCACTCTCTGGCTTATATATAATACAGAGCAGGAATGTAAAGTGTACAGGCCTGAATCTCCATTCAACTTCCAGCTGTTAACAGTTAGTAAACAAGCACATTAAAACTATATATCCAGGGATTTGGTAAAACTAGTTTTATAAACAACCCCTTGAACTCACTACTGTACTTGGCCTTTCAACCGTGGTTTTCAACCTTCTCAATATAACGTTTTGATTGGTTGGCCTGTTGCTATGCAGGCACAACAACAATGGCTTGATTTGCTGCCAAGTGATAAACTGTAGCTCTGTAGTAAACAACTCTCCTTCCTTCACCTAGCTGTTTATATTATCCTGGTGATAGTAAAAGGTTCAGCCAGGGTGTATATATAGTACCCTGGTTCAACTGCTGTTATGTTCCGTCTGGGAGACTGTATTAAAGCAGAGAGTTGTGGAGGTGAAGACTCTCTCCTCGCTGATTAAAACAAGACAGACTTCATTTGAGGGTAACAAGGGAGAAGATGGATGCAGAACAGCTCAAGGATTTTAATGACTTGGTATAAATTTGAAGATTTCTTTTCTGTGGTAACAGAAAACATGTGCACTAAGTATGTGGCGGTTTCTGAGGTTTCTCAGCGGGGGGGGGGGGGGTGGGAGAGCTTTGATTACAGCAATTGTGGTACATTTGATAAGAAACATTTGACAAATTAATAATTTATACTTTAATGGCACTAAGAGGCAATAGTAGAATTCCCCTTGGTATGTGAGATGAGTGCAAGTTTGTGAGTGAGAGTATAATACTCTTAACTGCAAGTACATACAGTAGTGCACTTAATTAGCATGCACTAGTATCTATACAATAGATTCCAAAAATGCCCTTGCCTTGAGTAACAATACAAAATCCATACAAGCTAGATAATATATTCTCAACATGTTTTGACAGTTTTGTATTCAACATTCAAGTGACAGCTGTTATAGAAATCAATTAAATTTTATTGCATTGATCCAAATTCTAAGAGGACTTAATAGATTTCAACAAAAGGCTAAAGTAAAATTAAAAAAAAAAAATGTACAATAAATATAAAAAAATAGGGAAGGGACAACAACAATATATATATATAACTATCATTAATGTGTACGTACCTAATTAATTTAATGTTCTTGAACTAAATATTTGACTAAATATAAATTATAAAATATAAATACATTTTGGGGTTTGAAATTACGGAGTACTAAAATGAGAAAAATATCTATTTTAAAACGTGATGATTTAATATATTTCTATAGTCTGTTTATTGCCTATCCATAATAACCTATAGAGCCATTAGAGGTTACAGGTTACATCCTTTATGCTTCTGTTATTAATATCTTTTCGCCAAATAAACAGCTACCAAAATATAGAGAAAATTAAATTGACCGCATTGCTCCAAATTCTTACAGGACTTAATAGATTTGGACAATAGGCTAAAAAAAAAAAAAAAAAACAAGTGACAACAATGAAACTTTATATAACAAAGACAAGGTATTCAAAATAGGAATATGAAACTATCCTTAATGTGTACATATCTCATTAATTTAATGTTCAGGAACAAAATATTTGACCAAATATAAATTAAAAAATATAAATACATTTTGGGGTTTGAAATTACAGAGTACTAAAATGAGGAGAAAAGAATATATAATTTAAAAAATGTGATGATTTAATATATTTCTATAGTCTGTTTATTGCCTTTCCATAATAACCTATATAAAGCCAATAGAGGTTACTGTACATCCTTTATGTTGTTCTTATAAATATCTTTAACCCATATATATTCTAACCTAGTTTGCATAAAACATGTTGCAACAAGAACTGTGCAATGGTGAACATGTTGCAACAAGAACATGTTGCAACAAGAACAAGAAGTGATCGACAGCTGTGTGCATGATTCCTGCAAGCACAAACAAGTATACAACATCCTTAGTATGCACATGTGCACACTGCTGAAATGAGCTGCCTAGCAGTTGAGAATCACAGCCTCCCTTGTTCATGGTGAACAAGTTTTTTCCCACCCACGTAACCACAACAGAACAGAGAGAATGATGAATGTTTGTAGCCTACCTGACAAAGCAAATGCATCTATTGTATTTTGTAAATAGCTGGATATCAAGCAGGAAAAAAGAGTCATATGAGACAATATGTCCTCCTCCTTCTCCTCCTTAGTTTCCCCCTCCCTTCCTCAGAGAAGGGGATGTAATAAGATATTTTGGAAGCTCAAATCCATGACTCGATCCTAACAGCAGCTCAATAGGACTTTTGCTGTGCAGGTCGACTACAGTATCTCTGTTGCCGCCTGTTCATGTAAACAGACCCTGGATTTACAGTATTGTACAGTTGGCATCTTTTGTATGCTGCTCAGCACAGCTAGAGGTTAATATAATTTACATAGCTAGGTGGTCTACTGCTCTCATTGGTTGAAATATAAAATTCAAGTGGCTTGTACTGTGATAATTCTCTATTACTGTCATGGGGGATTTCCATGCAATGCAGAATGAGAAATGTAGGGATAAGTCCACCTTAACTTGTGTGAGGCAATTAATTATTGATCTTCAGTACATATTCAACAATGAACTAATGAACAAATTGATTACCAATAAAGTCAACACTGTGATGATGCAATATAGGGATATTTCCAGAGCTACTATTAGAGACAATTGGGTAAGTTTTAAACATAAACCTCTCTAATGAAGTTCATATGTGATGTATATATGGCATTGAGTACTGTACATACCCCACAAAACACAATTAAAAGTGACTAAACTGAAATATGTTTTATATCTCAAGAATGCAAGTATGCTACAGTATGGAGAGCTCTGGAAGTTGTTATGTGTCCCAAGCTCTATGTTTTTAAATCTTTTGATGACCTACAAAACAGATATATATGTCTTTCAAAATAGTATTCATTTATATAT
>KN885296.1:54398-68518 GCA_000934455.1 Apostichopus parvimensis
GCAGAATGAGAAATGTAGGGATAAGTCCACCTTAACTTGTGTGAGGCAATTAATTATTGATCTTCAGTACATATTCAACAATGAACTAATGAACAGATTGATTACCAATAAAGTCACCACTGTGATGATGCAATATAGGGATATTTCCAGGGCTACTATTGGAGACAATTGTAAGTTTTAAACATAAACCTCTCTAATTAAGTTCATATGTGATGTATATATGGCATTGAGTACTGTACAGTACATACCCCACAAAACACAATTAAAAGTGACTAAACTGAAATATGTTTTATATCTCAAGAATGCAAGTATGCTACAGGAGCTGGAATTTGTTATGTGTCCCAAGCTCTATGTTTTTAGATCTTTTGATGACCTACAAAACAGATATAATTCTTTCAAAATAGTATTCATTTATATATTTATATGTACATCAAGGTATTTCAGTTTCATTAATAGCAAGAATGTAAGTTTAGTCACTACACACCTTCTGTACTAATGTACATTCTTCTTCTGTACTGTTCTGTATTATTCTTCTGTACTGTTCTGTATTATTCTTCTTACTGTTCTGTATTATTCTTCTTACTGTTCTGTATTATTCTGTACTGTTCTGTATTATTCTGTACTGTTCTGTATTATTCTTCACACAATTTAGTAAATTAGTATTCTTCTGTACTGTTCTCTATTATTCTTCTTACTGTTCTGTATTCTTCTGTACTGTGCTGTATTATTTTAAATACGGTTCTGTAAATTAGTATTCTTCTGTACTCTTCTGTATTATTCTTCTGTACTGTTCTGTGTTATTCTTACTGTTCTGTATTATTCTGTACTGTTCTGTATTATTCTTCACACAATTCTGTAAATTAGTATTCTTCTGTACTCTTCTGTATTATTGTTAATACAATTCTGTAAATTAGTATTCTTCTGTACTGTGCTGTATTCTGTACTGTTCTGTATGTATTATTCTTCTGTATTCTTCTGTACTGTTCTGTATTATTCATTTTCCTGTTCTGTATTATTCTTCTTTACTGTTCTGTAAATTATTATTTTTCTGTAATGTTCTACATTATTCTTCTGTACTGTTCTGTATTATTCTTCTGTACTCTTAGTTCTGTATGTTATTCTACATAGTTCTGTATGATTCTTCTGTACTGTTCTGTATTATTTTTCTGTACTCTAGTTCTGTATGTTATTCTACATAGTAGTTCTATATTATTCTTCTGTACTGTTCTGTATTATTATTATTCTGTACTGTTCTGTATTATTTTTCTGTACTCTAGTTCTGTACATTATTCTCACTGTGTAAAGATGTGCACATTTAGAGACTATAGTTCTATATTATTATTATTATTATTCTGTACTGTTCTGTATTATTTTTCTGTACTCTAGTTCTGTATGTTATTCTACATAGTAGTTCTATATTATTATTATTCTGTACTGTTCTGCTGAGCTGGATTCTCACTGTGTAAAGATGTGCACATTTAGAGACTATATTTCTTTTGCCAAAACACCATTCATGATGTTTTTTCCCTTTTTATTTTAGTTTCATCTTTCACACACATATATACTTTTCAGACAATAGGTACTCAGTGTTATGATAGCCACTGTCTGGTCCCACAGACAAATATGCCACAGGGTCATAACTTTTAAATCCTCCATTTTCCTAATGTACAGTATTACAGTATAATGGAAACGACAGTTCTCTAGTTAGTTTCCATTATGACCCCCCTTTCTCTTGGGCTGTTTGGCAGCCTCTGTTGTTACTTTCAGCACACACCAGTCTTTTTGAATGCTCTGATTGACAGCTAATTCTTTATTTTCGGGGCAATTATTATACATACTGATGACCTAGCTGTAACGGTGGTTTTATGGAATTATAATAAAGTACTTGTTTTTAATACTTTCAAAATCATAAAAGTTGAAAATGACTGCCAATCATGACAAATTAGTCAGGCCTAAAGTTATATTAAACTTAAATCTCATTCACGAGCTAATTTTCAAGGTGTAAATTTTATCTTAAAGACAACAGAAATTATAGTGACTGTATGTACAAATTATATAAAAAAATTAAAAATTAAAAACTAGAAAGAGATTTTAAGTTTATAACATTGAAGAATTCATAATTTGTTTAGGATTGTAATATTTTAGGTCATTGGACAGTGGTCATGATGACCATTCATTTTCATGCCCTTGTACTGTACAGTATATATAGAAAATTAATTATATATGTCAAACCACTACAATTAAGTACAATAAATTTTGGAATGCTTAGCTCTGACCCGAAAGTATAAGAGAAACTACGAGAGTATGCAATAAAGAAGACTAATTCACCTCTTTATAAAATCACCCCAACCCCCACCCCCCCTAAAAATAAAATAAAGAATGATAATTAAAATTAAAATTAAAATTTGGCCAAATGGCTTGGTCACCCTTACTGAAACAGTAATTTCCCCAGTCTGTATTCCAGAAGAAAGAAAAATGTTGATCATTCATAATACAGTAGCTGAAAGCCTGGGACACCTGGTTACATTAAATTTTTAATAATTATTTTAAAAAAATGAAATTGTGATAAACAGTATGACAGATCCAATTTTAGATCTCCCTCCCAAATGGTTTTAAACTCAGATTATGTAATTACAAATTTTTGGGTTCAACAATTCGAGCATCCGTTTCTCGGCAAAGGCTTTTCTAACAATTGTCACCGGGCCTGGATGAACTAATTTGTAGAGCTTCAAACGTGGAAATGCATTTTGATTTTTGGTTTTCCCGTCGAGAGGGAACCAGTGGGAATACACTTGCATTCTGGCATTTTTACGTAATCTTCGGGATTGTAATTTTTGCATGATATCACCCACTTGATAGTAATGTACAGACAAATGCAACAACACACAACAAACACTGTTATTACGGTAATTATCATGAAGACGATGATCCTGGAATTGCCGCCACGATAGTCATCCTCCTCGGTGGCGTTGCTGCCACTCTGACGGTTTGCTTCCTCGTCTGCTACGTATCCAAGCTGGTTGGTCATGTCCGTATCGGGGGTATTGGTGGGACATTCTATAGTTGCCGAAATCACAAGCTCCCCAGAAGAACATGTGACCTGCTCGACCCAGTCTTCATCTGGATAGTTAAGGTACAGATTCTGGAGAGGTCGAAGGGAGCAGTCGCAGACCAGCGGGTTGCCACTCAGGCGCAATTTGGGGAGATGCGACTCTTCGATATCGTTAGGGATGGTCACGATCTGGTTACCGCTCAGATCTACGATTTCGAGCCTGGGAGAGCTGAGGAAGAGTTCGGCGGTGATGACACTAGACGTGAGGGTGTTGTTGTTAGCTCTGAAGGTCTGCAGGTAGGAGAAGCCCACGAAAGCGGGGGCCGGCAGATCGTGCAGGGCGTTGAAACTGAAGTCGATGAACTCGAGTTTTGTGAGGTCCATGAAGGTCTCCGCGAGGAGGACCTCCAGTTGGTTATGGGCGAAACTGATATGGGTCAGGTTGGTGTTGCGTCGGAACATGTGGCGATTCACATAGCTGAGCCTGTTGTGGGATAGGTAGAGCACTTTCAGGTTAGGTAGGTCCCTGAAGACAGTGGAGGACAGTGCCTGGATGTCATTTCTGCTGAGATAGATAGACCTGATGTTACCCGCACCGGCGAAGGCGTCGTGGCCGACGTTCATGAGATGGTTGCTAGAGATGTAGACGTGCTCCAGGTGGGTGGCCCCCACGAATATCCAGGGACGGAGACTCTCGATCGAGTTCTGTGA
Source organism: Apostichopus parvimensis (assembly GCA_000934455.1). Taxonomy (NCBI): domain Eukaryota; kingdom Metazoa; phylum Echinodermata; class Holothuroidea; order Aspidochirotida; family Stichopodidae; genus Apostichopus; species Apostichopus parvimensis. Next base: position 58,162 of record KN885296.1, read on the forward strand.
CAAGTCGAGGAACTTGAGATGATGGAAGGTCCCAAAGTCTCCCTGTCGGAGGTCCCGGAGGTTGTTTGCTCTCATATCGAGGTAGACGCTACCGTTGCAGGAGTAGGGTACCGACGTGAGGTTGCGCCTCCCACAGTACGCATCCAAGTCGGTTTCAATGTAGTCACAGATCTGGCTACAACTCGGCAGAGACCCGGGGCTGTCGCCCGCTGCCACTACCAGCGTGACTAACAGAGAAAGCAAGAGAAAGTGCAGAACGTCGGGGCGGAGATGAAAGGTCTGCATTGCGGCAGGTTGTAACAGTTGCTGTATAGAAAATAAGTGAAAAAAATGATAAGAGCTGATCCAAAACGACGGATAAAGATCTTAAAAGTGAGATCTCAGAGATTTACTAGATGGCGCTCCCAAATTTATGTACCCCTAAAGTAACCAGGATGTACTCCTGGATTTCCGTGGACAGTCCCCAGAATGCATCGTCCCCGGATGAACAGTTCATGTCCTCGGTATTTTTCCCTGGATGTAATGTACTGTCCCTGGAATATCCACAGATACAAAGGAGGTCTCCTAAATAGTTTTAAATTTTACCTGTTGGGCTTCCAAGTTTTTTTTTTTTTTAAACAAAAACGAGCTAACCTCAATGCTAGAGCTTTGATCAATCTCATGTTGGTATGTCAGTGCCATATAGTAAGTTGTTTCGTTAGGGGGGGGGGGGAGTTCAAAGGTCATGTGAGGTCAACAAATGTCAAGTTCTGAACTCTGAAGTCCTTGTAAAAAATGATAACTCCAAGAGTAAAGCTTACAATGAACCCCATTCTCAGTATGTTTATAAACAGGTTTATTTTAAGAGGTGCCTGGGAAAGTTTATAGCCTCAGGCTGACTGAGTTACCCCCCTCAAATGAAGTTGAAATCAATAAAGGAATAAGCATAAAATCTTATTGGTAGAAATATTCACTTGGCACAAACAAGTGTTTGAATTTGAAAAAAACAACTTTACTATTTTTTCACAGGGTAATTGTTTGTATTCACAGCACGTTTCTATTATAATGGTGCATCACAGCTGCGTGATTCACGCATGACCAGATCCTATCAGGAACTTAAAGTGATACCGAAAGTTAGTGGATAGTTACAGCTTTTCAAACTTCCTTAAAGAATTCCCCTGCTAAACTCAGTATGAATTATGTCATAATTACTTTAAACACTTGATGGAATCATGAACAGAAAGCAATTGCAAGTTATAAACATAGCCCACCACAATTATGAATTTAAGAGCCAAGTTTTCTTCTTTTTCTGTTTTTTCTCCATTTTTTCCCTTAATTAAGTTACTTCTTAAATAGTATAGATGTATCGCCCACGGCATAACTAGTGAAATTGACGTATAAGGAGGAATATTTGGATTAATAACTGAGTTTTCATAATTTTATTCATTAATGCTGAGTGTACATATATATATTGATTTATATGGATATATATTGGATAAATATGGATGGATAAATGTGGATATATATGGACATATTAGATATGATCACCAATCAATTAAAGACTCTTATTGAATCTAGAGGTATGAGTATTTCAGTCACATAGTTTCCATGTTTATGCCGTGGTAATCGGTACATGACTGACCTGGTACATGCATGCATGTGCCTCTGAATGAGGAGTCTAACATGAGAATGCCAACTAAACTAAAAATGTCACTGTTAAGAGACTGATATCAATTCAACCAGGTTATAGTCATTACCGGCGTTATTGTTGTGTCAGAATGTGTTACCGTTGGTACGATCGGGGGGCATTTTGTCCTAGAGTCACCTAAACTCAGAGTCCATTCAGGAGTCAAATATCAGTCGGATTTCCCAAGGACTTTTGGAGACCAATTAGCCAAGAATATTTGACGACACTAATTTATATGCAGTGACAATTTTATGTGGGACTGACTCATTTTAAATGCGTCGTCTGACGTAAAATTTCCAGCAATGAGTTTTTGCTAAATGTGCAACATGAATTTTAATGAATCCCAAGGTATGGTTTTTTTCCTCATTGTTTTATAGCTCCACAAAATGTTTGACATAACAAATCTGATGGTTATAATACTTCAATCCAGGTTTCTCCTGAGACGAAAGATATCTCTCGCTTTGACGTTTAATCCGTCGAGACAAAAAAAAAAAAAAATTATAGGACTGAAAGCCTATATGTTAGATATCCACAGACCTCATAATGGTATTAAATCTAAGTTTAATATGTACACTATATGATAACCTGAATGTTTCTTGAGGTTTTAATTTTAATTTTTTTGGGGGTACATATTTGATTCTTAAGGTTGCTAAACTTTGCTTGCAATATCAGCCCAATTCCTAGCTCTTTTAATACAGCAGCAAACAGTTTCCCTCCAAAACCTCTTGGCAGCGACGTTACTTTGTACACATGGTTATATACCACCCTTTGTTGTTGATCTTGATTAGTGTATATGCATACGTGTCACCTACAGTGTGTCCTACACAGGCATATTACTCACACTATATGTCCGTGTGGGTGGGTGGTGGATTCAATATGGCAGACAGTAGAACTGTTATAGGCTATTTATACAGTACAGTGCATCGTATGGTAAATATTTCATAATTTGGATTTGATAAAATCATAGCTTTTGTGGAATAATTTGGATATATATTTACCACTAAGACCTAATATTAATATTCTTTAAACCTTACCTTAATTTTAGGGTCTCCAAACAGTTGTACATACAGTCCTTTTCTCCACCCTTAGAAGGTAACACACAGAATGCTGTTGTACCTTGGTTGTCCCAACTTCCTTGTGGAATGCCTGGCTGCACACAGCATTGCACTTGATGCTCTGTTGGGGGATTCCCCATTGTCATATCTGGCCTCTGTAACACGTAGCTGACATTTGTATCATTTAAATGTATCTTTAAATGTATTTTAATGTAGAATGGTTCTTCAATTAATGTGGCCTTTGTAATTATTGTAAGAATGTTTGTGTTTATAGAAGTCTTATCCCATTACCAATATTCAATGAAGATCGAGTCCGAAGTAAAACAAAATCTTCTCCAAGTCCTATCACTTCAGTAACTGGAATCAAAATTGATTGGAATTTATAAGCAGGATTTTTTGAAAATACATTTATTGGTCAGACTTGGAAATGAAAACTCTTCTTTTTAAGTTCATTCTGGTTTTCAATTTTATCTCAAAGGACAATATATATACTCATGCATGCCTGTTTCCATAGCAACAAACTAAAACTGTACCTTTGCTTGAATTAATTTATCTTTGATCCAGAGCAAATTAAAGGAGTAATTCATGCATCTGTCGATCAAATTTGCGTACAATTTCGCAGTCGTTTATTGTTACAAATTAATATCACTGTTTATGTTATTTTCCTTCAATCCGCAGACAAGTTCAAACCTACCACGATGGAGTTAGAAATTCAGAGGCAATCCTCTTCTCTGTTCAGTGTGTGTCGTCCATCAGCAGCCAGAACTATGTTAAGTTCTTTAAGCTTGTCAAGTGAGTATAAACTTTTTTTTTGCAGAGGGGTGGGGGGGGGGGTGTATTTACTACTCTTTAGTTGCATATGAAAATGCACCATGCCAATCATTTTGTCCATTGTTTTATCCTAGATTAGTAATTTTGAGACAATTTGAGAAGACTTAATTATCAGTTGTTAATGATTTTGCATACTGTAGTGTACAGTGTATAAGTGTATGAAATATCTCTTCAATTTAGAACAACCCTTAAAGGTCACCAGCACTGTCTTGGCCCCCTAAATATGCTGGAAAACATAAAATAATGGCCACCCGTGCTAGAAATTTGAACGATTATGCATTTTAATACCAACCTTTGCAGGCTCAAAGTGTGTGTTTTTGTTTTTTTGGTCTTCACTTGAACATTTCATTGTATTTAAGTTAAAATTGGGTCAGTCAAGGTCAGGAATTGACCTGAAGATGCAGAAATCACTGGGTCTAGCTGTCAAGTACTTTGAAAACATTGGCTAAAATTGTTGGCCAGTACAGATGATATTTTTTAAGGTTCTGTTGTCATAGTGATATTTCATCATCTGATGGAACAGTTCTCATATGTATTGGAAGAAATAACGTCCAGAACTGTTCAATACAAATGATTAATTTGGTAGTCTAGCATCTTCCATATAGTTAATATGTTGGTTGTTTGTAAGTGTGCAAACATCTTTACCACACCCCCGTTTCTTTACCCTTACCCTTACTCTCCCAATTCCTCTCCCCTCTGCTCCTCTCCTCTCCACTCACCATCTTCCTTATTCTTCTTCCCTGTCTGTACCCTGCTCCTGTCCCTCTTAGCCCCCTTACCACACCACCCCACCACCCCCATTCCCTCTCTAATCCCCTTCCCATGTCAAATGGCCTCTACCCTGACTGAAGATGCATTAATTCTTACTACAGTGAGTCACCAATGAATTCCTTTTTCCCAGGTCTGCCTCCTACCTAAATGGATGCATCATGCATCGCTATTTCACTCAGGTACGCAACATCGCCTTAGAGATTATCAACAAAGCCTTCAGTACCAACAGGGGGTCCCCTTATCCACTGTCGGAGGTCATGAGGTTACTGGCGTTTGAGACCCAAGAACAGGTAAATTAGATTGGGTTGCACGAACAACTCATTGATATGCATGAAAATTAAATTTCCGTCATTGAAGGTATACGTCGTCGTGATTTTTGTGTACAGTATAGCCTCGTCGTCAGCGTTAGATCATGCAGCATGCTGCACTTAAGGGATTGTTTGGGAGTGTTAGCTCAGTGGTTAACGCCTGTGCCTTTCAATCATAAGGTCCCGAGTTCGAGTCACTCCAAGATTAATGTATGTCGTCCAGTTACAGAGTCGTTGACAATTGACAATTCTCAAACATGAACGTTAAAATATGAATCTAAGAGACTGACTTCGGTCAGCTTACGGCTTTGATAAGCCAAATTATGGCTTCTTGGCGAGTTCCTGCTTGCAGGAGGATCTAAAATACATACAAATACAACACAATACATGCTTGATAAGAATGTTGACAATTTTAAGGTATCAAAGCGTAAATTTTAGACGCAGTGCGGTAACGAGTTGCTCTATTATCATCTGTTTAGTAAACTGCTTATCTACTGCAAAAATCCTGCACAGGTAGCTATGTAAAATTTAGAGGGCCTGATGTCAGGATGAAGGGGTGAGGGGATGAAGGGGGTGAGGGGATGAAGGGTGCGGGATAAAGGGGAAGGAGAGGGGAAGAGGCCAAAAGACTAGAATCTCACAATTTTAGCCACTTGCCAAAAAAAAAAAAAAAAATGGCAGCGCTTAGAAAATCTTCTGGCTAAAATAAATCTTGCCATTTTTTCCCCTGAATTACAACACTTGTCAGTTAATTGTAGAGGATTGTGAGAGCTGCAGCCCGCTAGTACGTTACTCACTGTTTTGTAATAAGCAATAATACAGGGCTTAGGTTTGGTACGGTAGTCATGGCGATTCTTCGACCGACGATTTTAACCAACTTTACACGATATGTTTGATTTCCTTATACTGGCAAATGGCAAACTCCACCGGCATTTAGCCTGAGCCCTAAATAGCCCAAATTTTGAGGAGTCGGCCTGGGGTGTGGTGGGTGGGGTGGGGGGTGGGGTGATTGAAAGGTCGGAACGGATAGAGTACCTTCATTGCTATAAAAGATTATCAACGTTTAGTTGTTCGGCCTGCGAGAAAAAAAAACGGGGGATAATTTGGAAGTGATTTGTGATTGAAGACAATTCGCTTTCCCAAATCCCTACCCCATTCTTTCACCGGCCAAATTTTTTATGGTAAAAGTAGACTTGGATATCGACCAAAGATAGTGCTCGCCTATAATAAGCGATTTTCCCATTTTTTTCCCCTCTCTTTTTGACCCTTGCAGACCATGGAGTTTTGTAGTGCCCATGGCTTGAATGTTCTCAATGGGTTTGTGCAATTGAGCAGAAGTGAATTTTTCCAGCCTGATTATGTGATACCGTTGGCTAGGTCAATCTCTATCATAGAAGAGAAGAACAGATCTCTGATTGGTGAGGTAAGATAATCACACCCAAATTTTTTATGAATAATTAATTTTTTGTAACTTTTTTTTTTTTTTTCTTTTTCTTTTTAAGCTAACATTTCGTCTGAAGCTGTCTCATTGGATGGTCAGTTCGACATAGATTTTGAAAAAATTTTAAAAGGGAAAAAAAATGGGAGTATTTTGGTCTTTATTTTGAAATGCATGATCTCATGTTCTGTTTCCCCCTGCCATTCTTTCAAACAGGTGGTTAACGGAGGACCCCTGCCACCGAATCTACGTCATCTCCCGGCTTCAAGTTTCGATGGAAAGGGCAGATTCAATCTGAACAAGATCAGAAGCTCGGAAAATGGTGAGTCGGTCGAGTTGAACCAAACAATGGCTATTTATACTCATTACTCCCATTGAGTGTCATACGAAAGAAAGGAGTCATTTATTGACCTGAAACATCCAGGCAAACAGTGTGTTCTCATTGCCATCAGGCCTGGGTTATCGGGACAAGCTGTGGCAGAATAGAAATCTCTCGAAAATCATGTGTCATCTTATACTCATTTCCGAGGCCTGCCTTACGATTGGGCCTACTAAGATCTAGACTTTTTTTCAGATTACGTCAATCTCTTGGTCTTTAGACAGTTTTGGATGGATAGTCCAGATTTGGGTAATCCACACTTTTACAGCCGAATCAATCAATTTAAAAGTGGGACGACAGACGTAGACATAAGTGATCGACCTTTTGCATTTTCCTTGTCCGCCTTGTTTTGACGTAATTTATAAGAACATGCGGTCATGTCGACTTATTTTGATGTGTGTGTGTATGTTTTTTTATTTTGTCTTTTAATATGATTGCTTTATTCAACAACAAAAAGAGGCGTTGTCCAACCCGTAGAAGAATCCATATGGTGAATAATGCCAGTAAAGTTGAATTGTATATAACTCCATTTTTCACTGTTAACTATAAATTGGATGACTATTTTTAACTTAAATATTTGATCAAAGATTAGACAACATTGTACTGTTTGCTGAGTCAAGTATAGTAAATTTCATGGTAGAAGAGATTAATCATTTGAAACGGCCCCACCTCTCACATAAATACACAATGTGGGTTGGGTGGGCTGGTCTTCTATACTATATATGCATTTTGTTTGTTTTCTCAATTCATTGTGTGTTTGTCATCAATGTGTGTCATACTTAATCACCCGGAGTGTGTCATGCCATTGAGCCATCGTTAGTCTATATGCCGGAGATATTTTTATTCTCTTTAAGCGATATTCAGGTAAAACCACTTGCTTTCATTGTGGTTTTACAAAATTGTCTGAAAGAAGATGGAAATGTGTGAAAACCTGTAGACACCTGTTTACAAACTGTGCTAAATGTGTGTTTTCTATTGTGAAAACCCTGTGGCAATCCAACTCAATAAAAAAAAAAAAGAAGCAACATATTCATTCCCAAAATGTCGCCAAGTTTGGAAGAAATAAAAAAGCGTATCTCCACCATACAATCTGCGTTAACGGATGTGGTTTTAACCCTTAAGATACGGAACATATCTGTATTATTCGTGGAACGCTCCGATGAGTCGTAGATGATGGGCATGGAAGACAAAAATGGTGGTTACGATTTAAAACAAATCGTTCCCTAACGATCTTGCAATCTTTATCCGTCCTCGTTAAGGGCATCTTAATTAGATCATAAACTTTAACTATTTATATATATTACTCTACTTTTTTAGAAATATTTACAATTTTTTTTTATAACTAAATATTGAAACATGTTACTTACCAGTTGTCAAGGCAATCTATCCAAACAATATGTTTTGTTATAATCTCCTTTTGGAATTATAGCAGTAATTTATAAATATATTCCTTCCAAGATCACTTGTTCAGTGTACAGAAATAATATAAGTGGTGGTGGAAATAGAACCATGGTTTATGTAGTTATGTAGTTTTTTTTGTTTCTGTAACTACGGAAAGTTTCGTGATTCATTTTGCTATTTATACACACTGTAGTCACTTCCTTTTAGGAATTCCCCCAACTTACAGTTAAAGCTTGAAAAGAAATTGAAACAGGATATTCAGTCATTGCTAAAATTTGTGTAGTTTCATACAATTTTACATGCATCAGAAATTTGTATGTAGTTCTTTGATATATTATGACTTCTGGCATAACACTAGTGTTGATACTATGTGTTAGCCAAAAGAAAAAGTTGGTGTTCAAAATGTTCCTATATACAGTAGCGTAATTCCAGTTTTAATGATATTTTACCTTTAAAATATGCTGAAATTTCTGAGTCAGACTTGCTCTTGTATAAATACCAGTGCCAAGATGTTTAACAGTTTTCTGCACACAGAATTAAAACCACAGTTATTTTATAAGAAACATAATTCACAGCTTCTGCGAACCTGCTACACAAAATTTTGAACACTCAATTAGTACCTGACTACCTGTAGAAATGTCCATCCATAATTTTATAAAGTTTTGCATAAATTCTGAACCAAAAACATTGATCATAAAGAAAAAGAGTACCCTTGGATGACGTTCGACCACAAATTTGTCCAATCACTTTAATCGATGAATTTCAGTGTATAAAAGATCATAACTCAAATATTGAAAAAGTGTTAAAGAAACTTAACTTGAACCAATATCTGGGGGGGGGGGGGGGGGGGAGTGGAGCTAGGGATGTGAATTAAAATCTAGTACAACAAATCAAAATTAAGTTTATTGTGCTTCAAACCTCCCTTTGAATATCTGTCATCTTTCACCTCCTCCCTAATAAGATTTTATAACATAAAAATTTAAGATGTAAATCATATCCTAATTTTGGGGGGGGGGCACTGGTGGGGGGGTTGGGGGGAACAAAGTTAATCTTTGCTAACATTTGTAGACACAATGGATCTGTTTTGCCCCAATTATAGCCTGAAATGTAGAATATCTTTTCAATGTCAGTGGCTATTAACCCCAGTGACTTTGGGGAGAACAATTTAGAAAATTTGGGTACTATTAATAAATACAGTAGGCAGAATTGGTGCATGAATTGTTTCTCAATATTCCAGAGGTTTGCAGATATGGGCAATAAAAGGTCATTGTGTTTTTAAATCATTCAAATTGTCGGAGATTGTTGGAAAGCCTATCAAAGCGTTTTTCAATTTATTTTTAAAAGCCCACGATCAGGTTATTAAAGCAGAGTCCAATGAATGCAACAATTAACCGTTTTGTTTTGTTTGTTTATTTTTCCTTCCCTTCCCATCCTCTCTAGAACCTGCTAAAGACCGGTACGATGCAGATGACGTGGGAAAAGATGACGCCATCGGGCCATTGCACAAACAGATAGCACCAGAAGTCCATGTACCAAACCCGGAACTAATAATGAAAACAGTAAGAAGATTATTATTTTTGAAACTGTCAATATGAAAAGGGAAAATTACCCACACTATTACACAAACTAGTTCTTTTACAAGGTTGAGATGATGCAACTTTTTAATGTCATGTCACAGCTCACCATATCAAGTTTAATGAAATTGAGAGCGATACTGCAATGTTTCAGAAAGTCTATATATCCCCTGATGTGATTTTGCAATTTAGGAGTTAGGTGTGTATATATTTATTTAATTTTTTTTTTGATAATGATGATTTACTATAATCAACTCATTTTCAAAAGATCAGCTAAAATTTGTGATTTGGCTCCAAACTTTTTAAAGTCATGTCACGGTTCACCATATCAAGTTTAAGTAATTGAGAGTGATACTACAATGCTATATTTCCCCTGTGATGTGATTTTGCAATTTAGGAGTTAGTGTGTATTTTTTATTTATATTTTTTTTTGATGATAATGATGATTTACTTGCAGATATAATCAACTCATTTTCAAAAGATCAGCTAAAATTTGTGATAGGGCTCCAATTTGTGATAGGGTTTCAATCATCCAGATGCTAAAAAAAAAAAAAAAAATTTTTTTTTTTAAAACCCATTGATCTTATAAAGATCAAAGAGCAAAATGAGATGATTAAATTTCAAACAGTTCAACCAACTCTGGTTCTTAATCATGTCTTGTTGATGATTCATTAATGACTTGCAGACATAATGAGTCATATTGATCATTTACAGGACACAGTCTTGCCTGGACTTCCTCCCATTCATCTGAAATGACAAATTTCTGTCCGGACAACCAAAGTCAGCTTTGACGGTCGTCTGGCGGACAGCCAATAGTTGTTTAACATAAAATATCAGACTGCAACACAACTAAATTTCCCCCTCCCCTCCCCTCCCTCCCCTGTGACTTTTGTCTACTACTGATTTGGCGCTATATACATCTCATTTATTATTA
>KN885296.1:85587-98611 GCA_000934455.1 Apostichopus parvimensis
ACTTTAAAAATACTTCAATATGTTATTTGTTTTGTGGGAAAACAAAGCAATGATATGATATTGAATGAAATGAAACTTCCACCAAAAATTACAAACAGTTGCTAGATTTTATCTCTAATATCATCCGTATTTAATGTTCTTGTTATATTTCATATGCCCATAGATTCTTGGGAAGACACCAAACACTGGTGTTTGCTGTATGTTAAAAGCTTACCGGGAAGTCCGCATGAGAAGGTAGCACTTATCTCAAGGTAAATCCACGCATGTGAAATCTCAAAAATGAAATTGCTATAAGGAAGACATTATCATCACTGCTAGGATTAATTGTATGGGAATATCCGATAGAAATGCATTTCTATGAACGAAGGAATGCATTTCTATTAATGAAGGAATGCATTTTCATGAACAAAGGAATGCATTTCTATGAACGAAGGAATGCATTTCCATGAACAAAGGAATGCATTGCCACGAACAAAGGAATGCATTTAAAAGGAACAAAAGAATGCATTTCCATGAACAAAGGAATGCATTTCAATGAACAAAGGAATGCATTTCCATGAACAAAGGAATGCATTGCCATGAACAAAGGAATGCATTTACATGAACAAAAGAATGCATTTCCATGAACAAATGAATGCATTTCCATGAACTAAGGAATGCATTTCTATGAACGAAGGAATGCATTTCCATGAACAAAGGAATGCATTGCCATGAACAAAGGATTGCATTTACATGAACAAAGGAATGCATTTACATGAACAAAGGAATGCATTTCCATGAACAAAGGATTGCATTTCCATGAACAAAGGAATGTATTTCCATGAACAAAGGATTGCATCTCCATGAACAAAGGAATGCATTTCCATGAACAAAGGATTGCATTTCAATGAACAAAGGAATGCATTTCCATGAACAAATTAATGCATTTCCATGAACAAAGGAATGCATTTACATGAACAAAGTAATGCATTGCCATGAACACAGGAATGCATTTCCATGAACAAAGGATTGCATTTCCATGAACAAAGGAATGCATTTCCATGAACAAAGGAATGCATTTCCATGAACACAGGAATGTATTTCCATGAAAAAATTAATGCATTTCCATGAACAAAGGAATGCATTTACATGAACAAAGGAATGCATTGCCATGAACACAGGAATGCATTTCCATGAACAAAGGATTGCATTTCCATGAACAAAGAAATGCATTTCCATGAACAAAGAAATGTATTTCCATGAACAAAGGATTGCATCTCCATGAACAAAGGAATGCATTTCCACAAACAAAGGAATGCATTTCCATGAACAAAGGAATGTATTTCCATGAACAAAGGATTGCATCTCCATGAACAAAGGAATGCATTTACATGAACAAAGGAATGTATTTCCATGAACAAAGGATTGCATTTCCATGAATAAAGGAATCCATTTACAGTGCATATATCCCTCACAACAGAAGAACATTTTCTATGATTATTTGCCAGAGGGGATGTGGATAATTGTTTGGAGGTATCTCCTCCTGAATATTCAGTGTGAAAATACCATCAATTTTCTATTCCAATGAAATTTTGAAATAGTTGTTAACTTTGTTTGGTAGCCCTGAAAAATATATGGAGTCAGTTTTTAAAGAATTCAGAGGTTTGGAGTTATCAGAACGTACCACGAAACTCTCCGTTAGACCTCATTAGAACTAATTACATCTTTGAGAAAATATTGCTAATGCTTAAAGTGCCCTAATTTAAATTGATAAGATTAAAAATCCTGTCATAACAGTAAAGTGCAGAAATGCAACAAAGGTATCGAATTGTGGAATATAATAATAATAATAATAATATGTGCTATTTATAAAGTGCTTTCCAATAAACTCTCAAAGCGCTGTATACAGAAATAAATACCTAAAAGATATCAAACAATACAAACAATTGCACCAGGTAACTAAAAATAGCAATACAAGAATAAAAAGGAATAATTAAAACATAAAGAGCAAATATTTACATTCCATTACAAGTATAAAGTGTTCATATTAAACATTTAAAAAATATGTGTTTTCAAATCCCTTTTAAAATGATTCAGATTAGGTAAAGAACGGATATTTCCTTAATGGAAATATGTCACCATGGAAATTTAAACGGGCTGTGAACGTAATAAACATATGAAGAATGTAATTACAGGAGGAAATTGACAGAATGTTGCCAGGTAAAATGTTGAAAGGAGGAACATTAATATAGAGACATATTTTCACGATTTAAAAGCCATGGATTGGAACAGTTTGCATTTTTATCTTGTCAATGGATTATGAAAAGAAAAACCTAAACAAATTTTCTGTAAACAAACTGCTGATTTATTTTATTTAAAAAAAAAGGTTGTACTCCAACTTGCCATTTGGTGTAAAAGATTTTCTGTTGTCATAGAAAAACGAAAAACCTAAGGATTTAGTTTGGAAATGTGAAACAATTTCTTGAACTTCATGTATCTTCTAAAGGGTTCAGTGGTTGTTAGAGAGATGTCAGAGAGAGTTTGATGCTGTCTGCGAATGCCATTTCCAAGTCCCTGGATGTACCCCAAGTCACGATGTGCTACCCTGGACCAACCTCGCAGAGGCTTGCGTCGATTACATGGTGACGCTTCTAAAGGCAAGAATCGAAGAAAAAGAAGGTGAGTTTAATCATTTTTGTTTGCATGCAACAAGTAAGAAAAAGAGTAAAAAAAGTAAAGAGAAGCAAATTTTGAAGAGAGCAAAGGGCAGGTTAGATAAGGTTTTAAACCCAAAGTACCCTCAGGGTTAAAATTACTGTGCTCCAACAAAGCTAGGAAGCCCTTGTATGCTGACAGCCCCTCTAAGGAATCACCCTATGGGACCCTATTAGGGACCATCAAGTCACGTTCAAGTCCTTTCTAGGTTAATAACAGAATTATTCCTCGGTGGCGAGCTGGAAAGTTTATTTGGCAATAGATTGTACGAAGGCAGTACAAAGAAATTATGTATCTATCAATTTTTTAAGAAATGAAAAAATAACAAAAAAAACAAACAAAACTTCTCTTTATTATTTACCACATTGAATTGAAATTGATAGATTGGGTTTTGTTTAGTATTTGACATAACCATTTGTATGATCATTTTGTTATATATACTAGCCATATAATTTTTTAATCTTATTACAATTCACGAATATTCAGGCGACAGATATGTAAATTAGATTGTAGTTAATAAATCTTAAGATACATCTTACTGTGTACATATCTTATGGATGGCTGCTCATAAGTGTTTTACTCTCAGCTAATGAGAATGTTCAGGGAACTTAACATGTACTAGCTATCTACTTCACTTTTTCACCAGTCACAAAAATATCAGAAACAAGTTCTGAAGTAGTTTTCTACAATTTCTGTTTTAAGTTTTGGGAAATGTTATTTTCAGAGATAACAAACATTCCTCCAGATTGTGTTTCACTACGAAATGTTAACAGTCTGTATTTCGTGTGTCCGTCACAAAGTTAAAAAATAATAAAGCGAGGATTTATCATTCCCCTTAAGTAGCTTAATCAATAATCATTTATAGTATTATTTCTGTTTTCGGTTCCAAATGTGTTTTTGTTAATAAAAAGCAACTTAAAATATGAATTAATGACATGTTGTTTTGTTTCTATGTTGCTGTAGATGGAGATGTAACAAGAGGCAGGATGGTTTATTACTTCCAAACCGACTTTGATAGTTTCCGTGCGCCATGGGTGTGGTTGCAGTCGGTGAGCAATGCCCTGGGAGAATCAGTCACAAGACCTGACAGGTAAAAAAAAAACCAAAAATATGACAGATTTTTAGATTGATAGGAAAAGAAAATATTGAAAAACTATGAAAGTTATGAAGCAATTCTGATTCTTAAAGTTTTCTTTGTCAAAGATTGCAATAACAACAGCAATCGAAAAGGATGAACTAGAAAAACCCTTTTGATATGTCGGCAATACTCTTAATATTTGATTCCATTCTGGGTAACATTTTTCTGTAGTTATCAGGCATGAGCTTTTTCCACGAATTCGCGGAATATCCGTGATTTCTTTTCTACCTCGGGGACAAAAGCTATTATCCTAACAAACTGTAGCATACGCAAACTGGAGCCTATACCGCAAATTTTTCAAGTTCCGTGATTTGTTTTACCCGAGGCTCATCCCTGAGTTATGAACAGCATATTATTCGTTCGTTTGTTGGTTTGTTCGTTCATTCGTTTGTTTGTTTGTTCGTTCGTTTGTTCGTTTATTCATTCATTTATTCATCTGTTTATTTACTCATTCATTCATTCATTGATTCTGTTGCCATTCCAGCATAAATGAATCGTACCTGATCTCCGTTGAAGAAAGGAAGAATGAAGTCAACATCGAAACAGATAAACAGGAACGAGAGAGCTTATACGATTTCAGCGACATTGAGGAGAAGTCCTTTGAAAACTTGCCAGAAAATATCATGAGAGATAAAGAAATGAACATCTCGCAAAAGAGATTAAAGAATTTACTATTCTCGGAGAAGGAAGAATCTCACAGGTGAGTTGTGTAATGCTAGCATGAAAGAATATTTGATATTTTTTTTTTAGCTTTCAGACCTAGTGTATTATTGGTCACCCTTCATTTTTTTTCAGTTTCATATTCATAAGTGATAATATGAAGAAGCGGTGGGTTAATTGCATTTTATCGCTAAAAGTAATATTTTCATTTGAACCTTTTTCTTTTATTTTCTTTTCTTGTCTGTTTTTTTTTTCTTCGACATTTTCCTAATACTTAATTTCTACAGTGTTCACTGAAGCAGTTTGTAGGTTTCGCTCCATTGCACGTTATGAAGAATTGCATCTTTGTTTAAAGAAACGGATGTAGCAAAAGTCTGGTAATTGAACCTTAGATAAAGAACTTCAATTGGAGAGACTCTTTGTGTCCTAAAATTGTCTGTACATGTTAATGGCAAAATCAAGGTTTATATTTACTGGCTATGAAAATGGTGGATGCATAATTAAGTGAAATTGTCAAAATTGTTTAATCTGTAAAATAATTTGTACATCACTTTTTTTTCAATTATAAAAATTAAATAATATATAAGTCATTAAACATATGTTGTGGGACTAGGCTAACAATATATATTTTGTTTTCATCGTGAATTTAACCAGAAACAAGTAGGGAATGGTCCCTGTTTTTGTCAAATGGGTGTCAAATTTGTTACCTTAGGGGAGAGGGATTGCCTCCTCACCCCCCCCCCCCCATCTTAACAAATCCTTCATTTCCCACCAGAAGTTTGTAAAATCAACACCTACTTGCTCACTTTCCTCAAGACATATCTGCATTTCCTTTATTTACTTGGTATAAAAAGTTGCCTTAAGAAACATAAATAGATCAGAAGACTGCATCACTGGTTTTAAATATATGAGCATGTGTACATTCTTTTTCTTGTTCCTTGACTGGATCCAAAAGTTCTGACTATCCAACCGTCTAACATGCTCAACTTTCGATAAAAAAAAAACGGGTAAAAACGAACTTGGCAAACCAACTTAAAAAAATCAATTAAAAAGCAAAATAAAATTGGGTTCCCTCAAACAAGAAGTTCCCGGTAAAATTTTCCCCCTAAAATTTTCCTCCTTCCTTCCCTTTAAATAACAACAAATTGGTGAAGGAAGAACGCGTTGGAAGGGGGGTTTTTTTCTTTCCTCGAATGTGATGAAATCTTTTCAGAGAAGATCAAAATGTTTTGATATTTATATCTTTGCAATCAACTGAATACGATTTAAGAACATATAAGTCAGTTTTGATCAGTACGTAAATGTTTATGTTTACATAAATGTTTCATGTTTACATGTGCGATTTGCTCACGTCCGTGGAACATGCATGTGAAATATGCAAACCATTGACCATGGAGCAAATGTTCATTCGAATATTAAGAAAACTTTACTTTGTCACAGATCGTGATTGAAAAATTGTTCGTGGAGCAAGGTCAACCGTGTCGAAAATATGGTGAATGACGTGATCAAAAAGTAAAAATTATTGAACGAAAGTTTGGCTCATGTCAAGGGCTTGTGGTTCTCATATTAAAAAACAACGAATCGATCTTTCGTAACGGTCAAATGGTGAAACGCTCTGAGTCAGAAGATTGTTCGTTTCTTTTCCCCGACAGAAATTCCGTTTGAGAATTTCCATCATTAGTGTAAATAAGTATGTCACCTATCAATCATTTTGTTGTGTTCCTATTCACCTTATCTCTTCTCTTCTATCTTTATTGTCTTTAGTTCTGCTGAATAGGGGGGAGGGGTGTCAGGGAGAGGGGGGTGGGATTGTATAGTTGTAACCAAGTAGAATGGTGAAGGTCATTCCTTAATTGAAGAATTTCTATTGCTAATATTTGATCTAACCATTTCCTTTGAAATAAAAGTTTAATGAAGATCTCTGGTAGAACGATTTAGGAAGCGTTTATTACCCGCTTGGGACTTATGGCTGATGGAAGCTCATGAGGCTCATTGGTCTTTGCCACATGACATATTCTGTCTTTCTTACATATTTGTGTGTGTGCGAGGGAGAGGGGTGGGGGAGAAAGTGTGGTGGGAGGGTTGTGAAGCATTCCTTGTCAAATTAGGTCTTACTATCTTGGGGGGGGGGGGCTAGCTGAGAAATGATGAAAATTTTATCCTTAAAAATTATTATCCTTGTTTATGCAACAAATGAGAATACCAATGGCCACTTTGTATGTGAATAATATCACTTTTATGAGATTGTGTGTAGATATGTCAAACAGGGACAAATTCTGTACTTTTAAGGGACAAAAACATTTTGCGAACAGAAGTGAAGTATTTATTTAAGATATTCATTGCAGACATATACAGTTGTGTTTATATACCATTGTAAATGTTTTGTTGGGTCACTAAAACATGAAATACATGAATAATGAGGATTATTCTAGTTTTGCTCTAAATAAACTTTGTTTGTACTGGTCTTGATGGTTTTGAACTGAAGTGTAGTTCGCCTTCTATTCCCAATATAAAAATGGATTATTAAGAAAGAGAAAATGAGGTAGATCCAATTACACATTTTATCGACACTGACGTTTGGCCAAAGTGGTAGAAAAGTTGCATGCAGCAGGGACAGCTCGTGTTATTTTGATTGTGCTGGGTTGAGGAAAAGGGTGCAACTTTTCATTCCAGAGACTACGATATCATTTGTGGGGGGGGGGGAAATAAAATTATGATGTGCTGGAAAATATCATATCATTATGATCCTTTGGATCATACCGTATTAAAGTTAACAAGGTCAACAGTGTTCAACTCTGGTGTGTAAACGTCTTAAAGAGACTGTAAAATGATCCAAGAAAAACATCGGATGATGGTATCGATATTTCAGTGTATGCTGCCCTCTTTTCCATGACGCATCGTTATAAAACCCTATGCAGATGTACAGTATGTTGTTTATACAAAGTCATGAAAACAGTTTTTTTTCAAACCTTTTCTAATCCTTAACAATTGTCAGTCATAGTTGGTTTTTTTTTTCTTTTTTCTTTTTTCTTTTTTTTGGGTGAAATTTTGTGGTCAAGTTAATAGCATATCTAACAATTTATTCTTTTTTACGATAATTTTTTAATTTTTTATCATCAGGTTTGATGAATACCTGAAGAGGGCCCTCCAAGATTCTCCTCCTCTGCGGTTATCTTCGTCCGTCGGTCGCGAAGGCAGCCGTCATCCATCAAACCGTTCTCTCGATGAAGACTTTCTTTTGCGAGATGGGATCGAAAGACTGGAAGGGGAGTTAGAAGCTAGTCGACGGGCCAGCAGGATAGAGGAACTTCGGCTGAAAACGTTGTTATCTTTATGAGGGAAGTTTTCAAGAACGTGTTTGCCTGGGAAGATTAGTGACGATTGATTTTACAAAGAATTGTAGACAGATAAGGTTCCATATCCCTGGGGTGGTTTAATGGGCAAGGGAGGGGGAGGGGGAGGGGGCAAGGTGGGATGTGGAAGAATTGTTGTTTGTTGTTTCTTTCTTACCACAAAATCGGATGCAGCGTAGATGAATCTGTTAGGGTGATGATGCTGCCAGTGCAGGACATCAGTCAGTGATTTTAGTGAAGACTTTGATTCAAGCTATACCTTTATTTGGGTATAGCTAACACCAAAATAAGGCAATGATAAGTGCATGTGAGGATTTTCTAGAAAGATAAGGTTGCATAACTCTGGGATGGATCATGGATTTATGGGCTAGGGAGGAGGGAGGGGGGGGGCAAGGTGGGATGTGGAAGAATGATTGTTTGTTAGTGTTTTTTGGAAAAGTTTGAGTTAAGCTATACCCTTATTTGGGTATAGCTGACACCAAATAAAGCAATGATAACCACATGTGTATGTTAAGGAATGTATCACTGACACAAGGTAAAAAATAAGTGTGTGGTTGATACAGGAAAATGTTAATATTTCTGACACACATAAAAATGCAAAATAAGGTTTGTGGGAAATTTAGTATCCTAGTAAGAAAAAAAAAATTATAACTCGAAAGAAGATAGTAAAATGTGCCTAGAGCTGTTAAGAAAATATACTTAGAAAACATCAGTAGAATTTTCAACTGTTCTTTGTAATGTAACCCCTTGGTATTTAAAGATTGCATACATATTGTGAACATTAGCAGTAAATTCAATAAGGGTTACCTACTATGGTTTGGGGTGGTAGAGAGATGAATATTGAAAAGGAAAAGTTTCTTCAAAATTGATGATTTTGCAAAACTCAAATATTGTCGTCATTTGCTGGTGTACCACATCAAGGAATGGATTCAGTGAGGGTGCATGGAACATCTATTCTGATCAATCAGCTTCTAACTCTACCTGTGTGTGACTTCCTACACAAGTCTTTAAGAATGTTGCGATGGTCTGCTAATGTTATTAAGTGACAGTGTGTGTGTACTACTATGCAGTCCAGTAGTAACAGGTAATAAGCCTTCCTAGTGTGAATGTCGAGAATCTTAAAAGTTGAAGATTCATGAAGATGATGAAAATATTCCTTGTTATTTCCCCCCCCCCCCCCTTAGATCCAATCAGGCACTAAAAGATTATTTTTCATTTCATGTCTTTGAGATTCATCTTGAAGGTCTCCTTTTTTGTATCAAACACTTTTGCCTCCAATACACTAAATATGTATATTGCATTTTTTCCTGTTCTTATATTTTACTATTTTTTTGCGTTCCATTGTATACTAGTGTGGTGAAACTCTATCAAGCTGACGGTGATAGTTGAAGGTTAAGAGGCTATCAGATGCCTCTTTCGTTGGTTTTTAACTTTGTTCGTAATACTTTTGTGGTTGTACTGAAACAATAGGTCTTTGTTTAATTAAGACTTGGTAGGCAAGTATAAAACAAACAAAGATTCATTCTGTAATAACTGACAAGGCGGTGCTGAATTTCTACCAACTGGTCTAAGCAGTGGCGGAGCGTCCATACAGTCAGGGGGGGGGGGCGATGCCCCCACTGACGGACTCAAATGGACTGCTGGCGCCCTTTTCAGCGTTTTACCACTTTTTACTTATTCGCGGTTATTGACTATTTTTATTGCGCTCTCATCTACTTATTGACATTTGTCACATTTTGTTGGTGTAATTTTCTGACAAAATGCTCTAACGGCGGTCTTTAATTTATCGGCACTTCCGTTGTACGAAACTATTTCCAAGAAATGTACGCGGTTTTCGATCTATTTTAAGACGACATGCCACGCCCAGTGGTTGAAATAGTAATAAACACCAAACTTAAAGTCGGCATGCAGTGTACGTTATACACCGCTCCATGATCAGTGTGTTAATTAGTGCAGTAGGTTATTTGTTAGTTGACAATTGGAACGTGTGTAAAGGGATACCATAGGCCTATACTTCACAAAATGCCTAAATATAAACCATCTGGATGTGCAAATAGGAAACGGAAGGCACTGAAGGAAGCAGCATCAAAGTGCCATAGTCTGGTATTGTTGGCATTTACAGGTCCAGAATACCTAATAGGCACAACAGGCATAGTGTCAGGGCTACGAAAACATGAGCACTCACAAAGATACCACAGGGATTGTGATGAAGCGCATGTACTTTCAACACCCATGTAAACTTCCGAGTTGTCACAAATGGCGATGACACCTATTTATTCTTCGTTTATCTGCAAATTAGCAAGGCCCGGAAATGGTCATTTCCGGCGATCTAGGGAGTATCCTCACTCAAAAAGTTTCTGTACTCTCCGCGCCAACCTGTGGTGGTGCTCCGCTTAGATAGTGCCGAAAGCGCCCCTACAGACCATTCTCGCCCCCCCCCCTCCCCTGACCAATACCCCTAGCTCCGGCACTGGGTCCAAGGCAAATGCCATGATACCACGAGGGTGAGTGGGTTAACAAGGGAGGGGGTTGTGGTGAGGGGGCTTTGCAACATTGATAATGTAAGGAATTACTGAAGCCTGCAGTTCACTTCAACCTGTGAATACTAAACACATAAACCATGACACATGTTCGTATCGTCTTTCACTCAGCACGTTCTCTGTAATAAGAGACTTTTATAGACCGTGTTTAATAAAACTGTAGGTGTCGTCAACTTTGCAAGTCTCTGAGCAATGTCAACGAAAGAGAAAGGATTAGTTTTATCTTCGATATCTAAACTCAGAGGTGTTCAATGCTAGGTAAGGGCCTCTGGAAAAATTCTGTAATCCCTGTCACCATTTGTACTCTGCAAGTTTCCTTCAGTGTTGGTTGTGTCTGCAAATCTTTATAATGGGGGAGGGGTGGGGGAGGCGGTTTCAACCTTTCGTTGCCTTAGTATGTTAATGTGGCCGGGGGGGGGATGGGGCGGGAGGCGGCTAGTGTTTTTTTTTACAGATTAGCTACTGAGCGTTTTATATAACGTTATGACAAATTTTATGTCTTTTGTTGCGAAAGAGATCTCGAATTGAGCTGTGAACCAAAAAAAAGAGAAAAGAACAAGAAAAAAAAAGTGGTTTGAAAACTAGTAGAAAGAGGCCATACGGAACACAGAGAAGATGGTTCAATGTTCGGCAAAAAGTGAAGAAAACCTGTAAATTAAAAGATCTTAGCTTCAAACAACTTAATGAAGGAACTGCGTCTGCTATGTAGCGCTATAAATATATGATCGATAACTACATGAGTTTAACGGTTCGTTAGTCCCCGAAAATAGACAAAAGAAAGAAAAAAACGACAACGCTGTACTTTGTCGACCTTGTTCTCTGTAGATGAAGTATTCATGTAGTCAGGATGACACAACTCCAGCTTGTCACAATTAACCTTGTGAAGGACATTATTCTTATAAATAGTAGTGCTTTCCATTCAAATTTTTAGAAAAGTTTGCTTTTCTAGAAGATTTTTGTGTTTGAAGTTGTCATCGAAAATGTTTCGCCTACTGCTCGTGTGTGCTGTTTCTCTGATAGGGGTTGCTTCTGGAGCCAGTAAGTTTTCTTGATAATTTTATTATTATTATTATTAATATGATGAATTTTTTTTATGATTATTATTATTAACATGATGGTTATTACTATTTATTATTATTATTGTTTTAGCAACAGCTACAATGGCAATTTGGAAACTTTCTATTGAAATTGTTTTTAGGTAGTATTTCACGTTCTAAGAAAGCTGGTATTGATTTACGACAATTCTTTATCATTTAGCGGCGTATTTTTTATCTTGGTTATTAATGTGACATTGGACGTTTGCTCGGGGATGACAACCTTTTAGTACAGTTAATTAACCTCTGTGCATGGATAAGATATAAGTACACCCCCCCTCCCCCCGCCCCTCCCAAAAAATACTTTTGGGAAATATGGCGGATTCTCATTTGCAAAATCACATGGTCGTAGGTAGGTTGTTGAATATGATCTGACGTTGTCATGGTTTCGGTTAACCGAAAATAATATTACTTTGCGAAAAACTTAATTTCTTTTTTTTTTAACTTAATTTTTAAACTTTTTTTCACCGGAAATTCTGTTAGGGAGGTTTTAATTTTAAACATATTTAAAGTGTTCTTAAATATTTGTCTAAAATGTCGCCCGGGCCGAATAACACTTAATAACCAGAAAACATAATCTGCAAATTGGAAAATAACATTGGAAACATTGTACCGTACTTGCCTGTATATATGTGATTTTATACTTCACCTAATTTACATATAGCGATTCGGGTTAAAGCCTGTTGTCTTCCAATAACTGTCTTAATTATCTACTGATTGCATCAGATTGAAAGATATCCATTTTTTTTTAAACAGTTCTTATCGTAATGCCACGTAGAAAGATTCTTAACAAAAGTTGCAGGGAGGGGGTTGGAGGGAAAATCGGCTGGGTATGTGTTGGTCCTTCTCCTTGCCCCATCTCCCCCTCCTTCAGAAGAATTATTATTTTTAAGATGCGCAACAGGTCATATAAGCGTTAAAATTGATCATTCGTTCACGGTTACTACATTGAGATTACTGGATGTACACTAGCATCCAATAGCTCAACTTTAATTGTATATTCTACAAGATATTTCAAGATTATGAATTGATTAATTGATTGCCCGATACTCGTTTCGTTGATTCACAATATCTATGCAGCTGAATGATACAACAGACATCGTAAAGTGCATCCTTGGTTACAAAAGAAGTTGAGGGGTGAAAAACAGGAGCTGATACATACCCCCCCCCCCCGGTCCTCTCCTGGTCCTACTATTCCTAGAGGAAGGACAGAGAGAGACAGAGGAAGACATGAAGGTTAACTGAGAGCAAAAAGAGTAATAAATAAGCGTAATTAGTTTATTTTTTTCTTGCTATCAACAGTGAAGCGACCATGTTTTTATATGGCGGATGTCTATTTACCAGGTGAGGTTTGGAGCCCACACCCATGTGCGGATTGTACCTGTACAGATTTACACAGTGAATGCACCATAAGAACATGCCCAACCTGTGACGGGCAGGAATCCGCTGTAGCCCCTGATCAATGCTGCGCTAAATGCGATGGCATGGCTGTCCGTAAGTATTCCTGGTAACGTCTATATACTATAAATGTATCTTACATTTATT